>JAUZNJ010033244.1:0-36067 GCA_034780135.1 Jordanella pulchra
GGAGTCTGGTGCAGCTGCTGCTTGGGTGGAAAGAAAACCAGCAGCCACACGGCCCTTTCTGGAACCACTTTGACACCTGTGGTTTAAGCTATTGATTATAGGCAGAGTCAATACGTTTTAAACAGAACTTAGGTTAAAGCTATGGGGAGACCATTCAGGAACTATTTGGAGACTAGTTTTGATGTTTATTTGGGATTATTGTGTTACTGAAACACATACCTCTGTCTTAAATTTTCATTTACTTTTCAAATGTACTGCTCCCTACATGGACAAGCTCACATGCCTTGTGGATTAACAATACTGTATTTTCCGGATTATATGTCGCTCCAGAGTATAAGTCGCACCAGCCATAAAAGGCGTAATAAAGAAAAAAAAAAGACATATCTAAGTTGCACTGGAGTATAGGTCATATTTTTTAGGGAAATGTTTTTGATAAAATCCAACACCAAGAACAGACATGCGCCATTATATCTTCATCCTCTGTTTCACTTTTAAACACCTACTGTAGTAGAAGGTGCAGCGCTTCCTCTTCTACTATTTTTGTTTTCTTCATGTCAGTAAGAGTAACCTCTGCTTTTCACCTGCCCCTTACTAGTTTCTTACTAACTCCAGACTTTCTTTCTGCTGCTTGATTAACATTTTCGGCTGCATATTTTACTACCTGCAGCTTGTAATTGCAGAATATGATTTTTTTTCGGTGCTCTTCTCAGTTGTTTTTATTAGTTACCTCCAATGTTAAAATGATCAAAACAATCCTAGAGCATCCTTTTGTGGTTTAGTGTGAAAATAAGTTAAATAATAGAATAACGTGTTAATAATTTCACACATAAGTCGCTCCAGAGTATAAGTCGCACCTGCAGCCAAACTATGAAAAAAAAACTGCGACTAACAGTCTGGAAAATACGGTACTTATGGACATGTTTATGAATTTACATCTTCATGGATGTGCAGTTGGTAGTTCTGAGTGAAGCAGTGGCCAACATGGCACATTTTCTCATCTCATAAGCATGAGACAAGATCTCGTAATTATGAGAAAATATCTTGATCTTTTACAGGATCTCGTAACTACGAGATTAGGTGTCCATTTTTTTAATCCAGCGAATGCATTGCACTTCTGTAGGGATTCAATATTTAGAGAAGAACCCCCCAAAATTAGGACAATTGCAGCAAAATATAAAACTGTGGTAGAAACTTGTGTTAGATTATTTTTGTATTGCTTGGATTCAACAGAGTATCTGAAACATCCATATTAACATGAGCACTTCATAAAGTTTGTTGGTTTTCTTGGCCTTCATATCCATGACAGAACACGAGTCTCCAATTCCTAAAGCTGCTCTATTGGATTTGAGATCTACTACCTATGAGGGTCGAAGGACTACAGGGACCTTGTTCTTATATTTGATCAACTAGTTTTTGAATCAGGCTTTGTGACACTGTGACTAGGTGCCTCGAGAAGTATGATGCATGATCAATGAAGTGTATTGTATTTTGATTTATTTGTGAATGTAATGACTAAAATATCTTTAAAAAAGCTGTGCCCATGATATTTTGATTATGAACTGAACTAAAGTCAAATAATTGGTCAATGTGGACATTTAGTAATGTTATTGAAAGTCTGAAGTTAGTCTAGAGGCAAACTGTGGGAGATGGAAGGATAGATGAGGATCAGAGGAGGTTAGGGCTTCAAAATCTTCCCTTGGAATATTAGGAATGTCGCTCTGCCACTTTATTGGGCGGACAGAGTGGAAGAGCTAGAGTCGGCCAAAATATTAGGTACAAGGGGAAAAGCTACAGCTCCAGAGGTTGTATGGAATATACGTGCATCAAGCATGACCTTCAATAACCCGCCCGCTCTATCTGTAGTTGACTAGCATGTTGTCTTACCTTATTGGTTGGACTGGTTGAATTGTATGATTAACAGATCAATATAGGATTGATAAAAAGTTTTCCACTTTACAATAAACAATTGTCGGTTCTGGGCGAGCATTAAGGAACATTTCTAAACTGTTGCTCTTTAGCAATAATCTGTCATTAAGACCCAGACCAAAATCCTAAGGGAAACACTGAAATCAGGTTTGAATGTCATTACAGCCCCATTGAGACTTTAATCAGGAAAAAAAAAACCTTTTTATAAAATAACCAAGACAATTTAAATTATTTTGTTGCAAAGTCCCCCTTTAAATATCAAATAAATATAACTTGGAATCAAAACTGTTGCTGGAAGACAAACACTCCAGGGATTGCAGCTGAATAAGCAATGAAAATGTGTTTAAATAGAGGAATGTGAGAATGCTGCATTCAGCTGTACAAACAAGGATGCAATCTCTAAGTCTCCCTCAGAGATAACGTCTAAAACATCTAAAGTTGAATTCTTAGTCCAAATAGAGGCTGAATGTTGCATCATACCACATGAAAAATACGAAAAACGCTCGTTCCACCGATACCATTAGTCAATTATAGAACATTGAGAGGATGGATCAGGTCATAGGTAGAAAATTTATATAAAATAGCAGTACAGAAGTTTATAATACATAATTAAGTTGTTCAATATTTAATTATTGTTTTAGCTGTTAAAGGTTCAGTACTGATCAATTTCTGAACAAGATTTTGTTTTGCCTGCAAAATAAAACACAGCATAAATAATCTAAAAAACTAATAAAGTTTAAGGGCCTTGAGAGGACGAGAATGTGTGCAGATAAATAGTTTAGAAATCTGGGAGAAACACTCCCCTAACAGCAAACTTACTGAACAAATGTACTTGAATTATCGCCCGACTGCTGTGAATTACTACCTGAAGTGAATTTAGGCAGTCAAACTGAGCAGAAGGAGGAGGAGGAGGACAGCAAATGTTTTCTGTTACTTGTTAGAGAGGCGTTTTGTTTCTGTCATTCAGCACCTGTTCTGAGGCAGCAGAGCAGTGTTGGGTGGGGGGAGTGGTGCACTGGATGGATCCAGTTAAAAAAAGGATCTTTTAAAAAAGAGAAATAATGTTTTCAGAGGAAAAGCTGAAGTCGTGGAGTGCATTGTGTACCAGTGTGGGTGGTACTGGTTCTACAGGAAAACACTAACTTTATGTGGTAGCACTTGTGAACAAGAATATAAAGGGATGAATTTTAATTCATTTAAATAACTTTAATTGGTATGCATTGTATGCTCTGAACATGGCTGCATGTTAGGATTACCAACTGAAATAAAACATTTACTTCAAAACAGGACATTTCTTCAAAAATACTACTTAGAGCCAGTGACCAAAGAGTCCAGTTCTTTGTCTCTTCAGCCAGTGTAGAAGGCTTGTAAGATATCTAGCTCAGGGATGGAATAAAACAAACAAAAAAAAAAATGCAACAGCTGTAGCTGATGCACTGGAAGCTCTATGTTCTGACTACAGCTACTGTCCAAATCTGTGAAACCTTTAAAATGTGTTTCCCTTCACCTTTCTCTCAATCGGTTCTCTCTGGCGGACCTCTCTGCACCTTCCTTTACAATGTTTCCTTCCTTTGACAAAAAATCCTGACAGATCGGTTGCTATGATGGGTGCCACAATACAACATATACAATTACTTATGAAATATTTTAATGTGTCAAATTTATTAAAACCAAACATACAGAATTCTTCAAATAAATATATAATCAATTAAATTAAATATATTGATTTTATTTTA
Organism: Jordanella pulchra; assembly: GCA_034780135.1. Lineage (NCBI taxonomy): Eukaryota > Metazoa > Chordata > Actinopteri > Cyprinodontiformes > Cyprinodontidae > Jordanella > Jordanella pulchra. The sequence goes on from JAUZNJ010033244.1 coordinate 3,663, forward strand.
TAAAGTAAATATAATTACTTCATGATTTTCATGTGCTGAATCAAACCATGAAATAATGAAACTGTCACATATCCCTCAATGAAGTTTGATTGGCTGCTTTTCGCTGAGCAAGATAAGAGAACTTCCTGTTTTGTTTTTTTATAAAATCTAAAGTCAATAGTGGTCCTGAAACACGGGGGAATGCCTTTGCAGCACGTTGGGTGAGCAACTCCAGCCTCTATATCTCTGGTTTAGTCTGACATCTAATACACTTATGAGAGAGGTTGCTGTGGACTAACACGGTGGAAGCTGCCACAGAGTTTTGCAGATTCAAAGTTAGTCCTGCCCACTGACTATTGCCCACTCATGTTATCTCATTCACTATTTAGAGACCAAACTATAGACATAGAGGCTGAAGTTGTCTACTCAATCAGCTGTTAACAAATTGCATCACCCTTCGAGAAAAAAAAAGATTTTCTTTTCTTGCAACAATGGTGACTTTAGAGAAAAAGGAAACCAGGAGGAAGTTGTCTAATCTTTCTCAGTGATAAGCAGCCAATCATACGTCAGAGTTTCTACAGGAGCAGCTCTAGTCCCCCCCACTAGGAATGGCAGAAAACAAAAAAAACAAAAAACAGTTGAAATGAAAAGTCTGCTGTGCAGATACCATAAACTATGTAGAAAGTAAAATAATGAAATGTTTATGTAAATATATTTATTTGAAAATAATACTGATTTAATGTCATAATTTAAAAGATAGTTTTCACTGCTTAATGGCACATTTGGTTATTTAATTTTACATTTTATTATTTAATCGTAGATTTATTCATATATTTCATTTCATTATTCAATGGTACATTTAATGGTACATTTATTTATTTAATTTTATATTTATTACCCATTATTCAGTGATATATTTATTCATTCATTCATTCATTCATTTCATTTTGTCCACCTTAAAACTCAGTTCCAGTCATGTTTTGTGGCCAACCCTCCTTGTGTTCATGATGGTGTTAATGACCATCTGTCACATTAGCAGAACTCCCCACAGTGGAACAGGCATTATTTAACCCATAATGCAACATTTTTACAGCTAAAAAAGAAACCATTTTTTGTTTTCAGTTTCAAATATTGAATGTTTCTGAAACCATGCCTTTTATAAGCCAAAATCAATCCAATTAACTGAAATACAAGCTTGACATATATTACTCTACTAAAAAAAATCTATTACACTATTTAAATTTAAACAATTTAATGGGATAAAAAAAAATCAAACCGCTGAGAATTGGCTGGAAAGGTACTAGACAGGCTAATAATATGTGCGTCCTGTTCTCTAAATGTTTGCTTTTAACATCAGACTTGTCAGTATTCTGTATTTTCATTAAGGACAGATATTGATGTCCTTGTTGTTGGAAGTTGTTTTTCTTGTTGATCCCATCTTAGTCTCCAGTTTGATGATAAACCTGTTTAAGTGCAAACAACTAAATAATGGTGGATGAACCGAGTTTGCCCTCGGTGAATTTTTCCACAGGTGAGAGTAGGTCATTTAGCAGGTTGGTTGCTTATTTTCACTTTCTCTGGTAAAAGTCTCCTTAAACTCGACCTTAATTACGCTGTGACTCACATCCCTTATGGTGTGGATTTTCCTGGGGGGGCTTGATTTGTCCACTCATAGCAAACTTAACTTTACGTTATACACTTCCACTTGACTCAAGTTCACATTTAGACTAACACTGAATATAGCTACAGCAGTTATACAATGGTTTTCAGATGAGAAATGTAATGTTCTCTGGGATGACGTAAACAGGGCTCTGTGCGAGTGTGAGAATAGGTGAGTGGGAGGCAGATTGTAAAGCGCTTTGGATAAATGCCCTATGTAACTGCAGTCCATTTACTGCTCCGTATCCCAAAATGATCCGATATGAGAAAAAAAAGCTGGAGCCAAAATGTTCCATCACTGCTTATCTTTTTGAGAGCCTGCAATATGCAGTGAGTAGATGACCTCAGTTTTTCATTTGTATGTCAAGTTCATTACTCACCTCACGATTTTAACCATCTATTGTAGAAATACAATTAGCATGCTAAAAAAAAAAAAATAAAAATTCATATATCATCACTCTGATAGATTTTGCTGTTAATGTGTTTATTAATTTTAAGAATCAGCGTGGATGTATTTTTATGTATCTTTTTTTAAGAATGAATTCATGAGCAAATATAATTCTGTAAATCAATATTTTTTTAAATCCTGAATTTTATTCAAAACACACCTGAACAATATGCTTCTAGCTCTGTAAGAAGGAAAAACATGTCAAGAGTAAAAGCTCAACCCGAATCCTCCATTTGTTGACAAGCTGGGTGAAATATCTTCATTGTTTACATCTTTTTTTTTGCGTACATGTACATGTTTTAGGGTCATAAACCAAATTTTAATATTAGACAAAGATACCACGTTATGATAAGAGGCAGTTCACAAGGCGGTTAATCCATTAAGGGTAAAAGCTATTTAGACAAACAGCGGTGGTGCTTTATATTCTGTTATATTTACTTTTAGCCTACTTTATGTAGTCAGGCAGTCTCTATTTGAAAGTTCTAAATTCTGCTTTATTTAGCCTTCTGAAGTCAACAATATGTAAATATAGGATAAAATAATTCCTTTGGAACAGTGGAGTATTAAATTGTCATTAAATATTAGCTGTTTGCCAGTGCTATTCTCCAAACCTAGAAGATAGACACTGGTTGTTGCTGCACACCACCTGTCCTCTGTATTGGTGGCGCTTATTTCATGACAGTGCAATAGAACCTCTGCAGCTCTGGTTTCTTCCACTTATAGCAATTAGACTTATTATTAGTAAAGCGTAACAATTCTTACACCCAGAAGCACAACTCCACAACTTAGACCAAATCTAAATAAGGAACAATCCCTGTCAATGTGAGAAATAAGTGGTAAAACAAAAGGCACTTGGTCTCAGTTCTGAGCAAAATGATCCAGTCTGCCTTTCATCATGGCTTGCTGATTGGAGGGGCAGGTAATGGTCACTCGTTGCACTTGACAAGGAGGGGCTTCTGCTTAGAGCAGAATTTATGAGGATGGCTCAGACATCAAGCAAAAAGGCCACTTAAAGCATAAATTTGATGAAACAAATTTTAAAAGTTTACAAAGTTAATTAGGACATAGATCCTGTGAATGTTTTCCTGATTGTGTCATAAAAAGTGTAATGATTTGAAATATTGGATGGATGGATTCATATGTTTTTCACATTGCAGTATATGTTTTAAGCAGTTCTATGAGAATGTTGGCTAAGGTTAAAGGGAACAGTTTGTTTTTGTCTTGTTGCTCAATTCTATATAGATGTTATTCTGAACCAGGATTTATGGGCTGCCTAGATAACCTTCCGCAGTCTGACGAGGACAGAGCAGGTGGTATTTGAAATTCCCAGTCAAACAAAGGAAGATGTGGTTTGCTAGAAAAGATCTTTTCTTGGTGGAACTGAAAAAACCTCCTGATTAAAATGGTTGTGATTCAAGTTTTCCCTTAACAGAGATTTAGGATGATATCTTTTTCCATCTCATTCTTTCTCCATTACATTGCAGCCTAATGATGTAATTCATAACAAAGCTTGTGTCTCAACTAAAGTTTGTTTTAAAAAGAATGCTCAGCAGAAGCTATTAGTGTCTTAAAAATGATAGATTTAAACTTCTGCCTTTATTACCTTGCAATTCTTTTTCACACGTTCTGATGCATGGACAAAAAAAAAAGTAAAGATAAAAAATAATCAAAGAAATCCCCCATTGACTGATGACTCTAACATATGTGCCAATCAGTTTTACATGCCTTCCTTCATGAATCTAAGACATCCCAAAGTCACTTTGAAAACTGAACTCCTGCATCTTGGAGCTCATGGTTTGGTGCCTTTAGAAGAACCTTGGCTGTTTTGTGTTGGTTTGAAAAATCTAACGGAACAGGAAGCATGTCTAAAGATGACACACTTCCCTAATTTACATTCAAGATATGCTTCTCATCTGTGTAGAAGCTTTTTGTAATGGAGATTGAGATACTTCAAAGTTCTTTTCATGTTGCCATTCTGGTATTTTTGCATGTGCCCTGTAGGTACTACAGTCTCCCAGTGAGGGATCTGTATGAGCATGAAACCTTTGTCCCGATTTCAAACCTCATGCTTCTCTGAATCACATGAAGAGGACGAAGGGGCTCTGCAAAGCGTTTGTGTACCTTGTATGAGCACAAGTCCTGCTCCTCACAGTCAGAGTCGCTGTGATAAGGGTCGTCACTGGTGGTCCATTTCAGAGAACCTTCCCTTTTCCAGAAATCACAGATGTGAACTTCTCTTGGTATCTGCGTACGATAAATCGTATAACATGCAGCGAGAAGTTAGAACTCCTATTAATTTACTGCTTGTAAAAACAGATCTAGTTCATAATTGGATCTCTGTTCTCAACCTCTAAGAATCCAGCAGCATAAATAAAACTTTGCTCTGAGCGCCTTAACCTTCTATGATGACTTTACTAACGAGAGGTGTGAAATACAAATAACCTGCATGTATGTGAAAAAGGTTAACTGATACTGCCACCTGTCTGAATTATAAGTGACCTTAAAAAAATAAAGAAAACAAGCTGACTTTTAAAAAATGTAAAAGGTTTTAGAATTCTCTAAAGACCTAATGCTTCAAGCAAATGTTTTAAAACAGCTCCCTCCCTTGATATCTTTATCCCTTTTAGCCCCATTCAGTGCAGCACCTTTCATCTGATCAGGTGTAAAAATCTATGTAGCTCACATTTGAACATATACAATGTGAAACAGGTTAAAACTTTTTTTTATTATTCGTTCCTTGTACCTGATCATAGCTGGAAATCATGAGGTGCTTAAGAAAAAAAATAGGGACAACAGATGTGACCCTACAACAGAACACCTGGAATGGGTCAATTAAACTTATCAAGATTACATACAGTAAGTTGTCTTAAGTAATTTTTCTGTTAATAATAAAAATGGGCTTAATTTGTGTGTTTTTGAAGGGTTTACAGTGAAGCCAGGACAAAGTAGCTCAAAAGGTTTATTAAAATTCAGGAGCCTTTTTAGTTTTTAAATTCCCACAGGTCAAAGTTAAGTAGCAGAACGAGTAAACAGTGCTGTAAAAATGATCAGAAACTGAAATTAAAATGAGGTGAAAAAGAGCCAAAGAACAAAGAACAGATAATAGACTTTTAGAAAGCCTCTGGGATTATTGATCAAGAACATTTCATTAGATCACAAAAGCCTGAGTCATTGGGAACAAAAAATACAAAAAATGAAGGTTGATTGGTGATTTTCTCTTCTTCATGGTGCTCTAAGTCAAAGGAGTTCAAATAAAAATGCCTGCAGACCCATAACAGAGAAATATAAGTAAATAAATAAAAACAAGATCATTTCAAAACAAATAGTAAATCAAAGACTAAGAGTTGGAGGCAACATTAAAAATTTATTTTCAGATAAAACAAACTGAAGATCTGAATTTTTAATAGGGAATTAACTTCAGGCAATAAAAAATGTTTAAGCAAGACACAAAATCTCTGTCTTTTTTATAACAGTTCTAAGTTAAAACAAACTTGTACATTTTTTGGGTCTTTTAGTACAAAGATCTATTGTCATAATGAGAATTCTAACTTTTTTAAATTAAAAAATAAAATCATGATATTACATGAATAAATTTGCAGGAATAAAAGGATAAAGTTGTAATTTTACAGGGATAATTTCATTGTATTACCCGATTTAAAAGTTGGCTATTTTTATTTAAACTCTTACAAGGAGGAGCAATCTTCCCCCTGAGTTCAAATACTCGGATCAGGCTGAGGCTGCAGTTTGGCTGAGCTGATCACATCACATTTGGATAACTTTCTTCTCTTTTATAAGACTTTTCTGTCTCATTTTATTACAGCTTAATTCTGGTAAAAATATGACACAACTTTATTGCTTAGTTTTAGTAATAAAACTAGTATTTGTTTTGCTTTAATAATACAGGATTATCATCAGTAGGAAACATAATATTTCAGTTTTATTTTATTTTTACGTTCTACAAATTAAGAAATGTATATTTTTTTCTTTTTTCATTATTTCCACATTACATTTTCTCCTCATGATACCATCTACTTTGTGAGATGCACTAGTTCCTACTGCAGCAAAATAGCCTCATAACATGATGCTGCTGCCTCCATGTTTTGCAATCAGGATGGCGTTCTGAGGCTTATCAGTTCAACTATTTTTCTCCATAGGAAACAAAGGTCATTAGGGTAAAACACTATCAAATCTTTACATTCTCTAGACTAGAAGACTTGTCTCTGAATAAGCCTGATTGTGTTGACAGGCTTTGGTTCTTACGTTACTTTCAGAGTAATGGCTTATTCCTGGCCGAGTGACCTTTCAGCCCAGAACAGAACTTATTTATCTGGTAAAATCTACATTTGTAAAAACAGTTTAAACAAAAATAAGTTATCTCTAAGTCTCTTTGCGTAACTGAATTATATGTTGTTGTATGATCATTTCTATTTTGCTTATACATCTAAATGTTTGGCTGGATGAACGAGGCCATTTATGGCTTATTGTAACTGATAAAAAATGATCTTGTGAAGGTCCACAAATCTCTTCCAGATATCTGGGCTATTTTATTCCATGATGTAGCAAGGAGATAATGTGTTCAAGGTTTCACTTAAAACTATTTTTTTACTCCAATGTTCCTAATGAAGCTATTAAAAGCTTACAAAGTCATAGCATCATTACTCTCCCAAACCACTAAAAAGCAAATGAATCACAGTAGATATAAACTTTAAAAAAAGAAATATCTACAAAGTAGATTTGAAAATTCTTAAAAAAAATGTTTTATGTTTTTTTTTATAAAATGCAAAAATAACCATAGTAACAATGAAGGTCCATAGAAGTGTAATTATAGGAAATGCTCCTAGTATGAGGCGTGTTTGAGGGGGTTGATGTATTTTTAATTTTATTTAAAAGGTCAGTTTAATGGTGTGCATTGTCCTTCTTCAAAATATAAATATATGAATATCAATAGAATATCTTAGGTTAATTTGAATTTAATACCAGGCAATAAACAAAACATGTGTAGGTAAATTTCTGCCTATAAGTGGATTAAAATAGAAAATAAAAATTTGCCATAAATGATTTAGACTTAAAGAGCAGGACTTTCAGAAATGTTTAACGGTTCTTACTTCCTCCATGATCAGGATCCCACAGCGGACCAGACTGTCGACAGCATCCAGAGCGAAACTCTGAGCCGACTGACAAGGCTGAGAAGAGAAAGAATGAAAAAGGCTCAACTTGGTGATGGAGTACAGTCAAAGGCAAAAACAGCTTCAGCCTGTCACCATTCTAGGAAATATAGACTGAGAAAGCTGACAGAAAACATAAGGTTTGGAGTAGAGATGTAGCCAAGAACACAGAGGGAGAAAAAGACAGCTGGAAGAGAGCAGAGAGCTGGGGGAGATATTTTTTGGTGAGAAATGAAGTCGGAAACAAAGCTACAAGCAAAGGAGACAAGAAAGAGCAGCTGCTGAAATGAAAGGTAGGCTCACAGAAAGGAAAAGTATTAGTGGCTCAGATTCGGAGCCCTTGAAGTCAGCCTGATGAAGCATGTACATTCAGAGAAACACACATACACACACGATTTGAAACCTCTCTGGCTGAGATAGAGGCAGCAGAGCAGGATGAATGGCTGTTCGGCTCCATTAAACATCCATTGAATGAGACACACCGGGTGTGCATTTGTGTGATATGAATACAAACTCACTGGCATGAAGCCCGGAGGAAGAAGATGGCAAAGCTGCAAGGCTTTCTCCGTCAGCTCAGACTGACCGAGCACCACGTCAAACTCCATGTCACCTCCGACCTCTTCTGCCTTCATGCAGTCAGTCCTCACCGTGCTGCCGACGCTGCAGAGGACCACCTCGCACAGCATGGCCGACACCGCACACGCTAAGACCAAAAAACATCAGAGTGATTGCAAAGACTCGCAGAGCAAAACAAGCATTTGGCAACAGGCCGCGTTATGTTATAAATTTGGCAGAAATATTTCAGATGGATGGATTTTCATCATTTATTTAAGCTTAAGTTCTTATTTCTTTGCTGCATCTAGAACAAAGCAGCAAATATAAACCTCTTTTAAGGATGAAAACACTTATTAGATCTAATCTTTTCAGCCATGGTTTCAAAGGTCTCTGTCATATCGGACTAATAAGCAGCCCTGTTACTATTATCACTAGAAGTTACTGCCCTTGTGCGAATATTTTACACACAACCTCAGTAACCAGAGAAGAAGCATTGATGGAGGAATTATGAATGAATCACAGCAGAAAACATTATTCTCCTGCAGTGCCAGAACCGGGCTACAGCAGGTATTTCTTCACCCCAGCCTTCCTGTCAGCATGAAAATAAAAAGTAGCTGATAGATAGCTTTGGGGCTAAACCACAACTTGATACAGAGACTCTGGCAAGCGTGCAGGCTTCTCAGCTTACTGCTATTCAATGATTACCATAGATTACTGATGCATATGCTGCTGTGCCCCAAACTCTTCAGCCATAGAGAAAGCAAACTAATTAAATAAAACATTGCCATGCATTATTCAAATCAGCAGCAGGTAAAACCTCGGCTCTGAGGTGTAAAATGTCCAACCCACACTGGTGCTTGTGGTTAGCTGCTAAGCACACAGGGACTACGGTGAGACCCCAGCTGTTTCTATTGTTTAGTTTTTTTGAGGAGGAGAAACAAGCATTGTTATTTCATGATGCAATGTGAACTGAACCCCTATGAGATTCTAACAGCATCCTGACAGAGTAAAACTCAGACAGTTATAGGGTATTTAATAGGGATGCAAGTTAAAGATTCATGAATTATTCTAAAGTTAATTATTCTTACTGATCACCTAATGACTGATGAGCAGCCTTTTTCTTAAAAAAAAAAACAAACAAAACAAATCTGAGTTTTCTTTTGTATCAAGAGAATCTTTCAATAGCATACAGGGCTAAATATTTTATATTCTTAATATGCCGAGTTAAAAATTGTACATTATTTTTTAACTATTTATTGTGCCAGCAACACAAACCATGAAGAAACAAAAACATATGTTCTTACATATTATTAAACATAAAATAAAACAAAAAAAGAACCTAATAAAAAAAGGCGAAACTCAAATTTCCGATAACATTAGGGTGAATTGATGATATAGATTTTACCGTTTTGAGAAATTAGTTTAAAGACTAGAATAAAGCCATATAGGCGGGAATTATGAAACGTTTTTTGCTTTATATAAAGGATTGGGGGAAAAAAGTTTTAAGCTGTTCAAAAGCATAAAAGAATAATGATAAGGAAATAGAGAAATATTCCAGCAGTGCATTGACCTGAAGGGGATGCTTTAGTGTTGTTTTACTGCAGCAAATGTCTGGGTCGTCTACTGCAGCTTGATGATTCTTTATCATAATTTCATCTATGTGCTCTGCAGATAATTACACATTAAGCTCTTCCTGGGCTCAGAACAAAGCAGTCAGCAACGCTATATCTCTAAAAGGTAAATGAAATCAACGCTGGAGTTAAATAGCAAATATAAAATGACAAATCTAGTAACAGGCTGAACTCTGGTTTATATCCAAGTGAAGAAAAATACTGAATATTTTTTTTTATTTATTTAATATTGCTTCTTCAGCAAATTCATACCTAGTTTTATAAGTAATAAATGTTGAGTTTTGGCTGCAGTTGTTTTCTGTAAATGTTAGAAGTTTTTAATAATTATTATTTCACCATGCAGCTACAATTTAAGTCATTAAGCATTCAACGATTTTACAGTTAAAGCATTTTTCATTTTGCTGTTCAATTCCTATTCCACTCATAAGTTATAGCAGAGGCAAATTGCAGCTCTTTCAACAGTTTGGTACTGTTCATGTTCGTCTGGCAGATGGTCAAAATGACTGCCTCCGGCTGATCTATTGTTAAAAATGTTCTACTTCCTCCAAACTATTAATGGCTAAACAGAGAAGCTCCTTCTTAACCAAACCAACAGTTTAAATGTTTTATGCTGCACAAGTTTAAGGCCACTGTTGACTGTTTTAGTACCGAGTGTCTTAGAGATTTTGAAACAAAATGTTCTTTCAGTAGTTTTTAGTGTTTAGTAAAAAAGTAGTCGTCGAGAGTATGAGCTATTTTTTTTATCATCTAAAGCTAAAAACTGGCTTTGAGCTTAAAATATCTGCTTAGCTGAATTTTTGGCCACATAGAAAGCACCCCTAGATTGGTACAGGTTGTGTCTGATCCATGTGGTCAAACCCCAAGTCGGTTGTGGCAGATGGGCGATCGCATTGAGTCTGGTGGAGGATCTCTGTTAAACATGAGTTTTCCTTCCCACTATTGCATTATGCTTAACATGGGGGATAATCAGCGACTCTCCACTGTTACTACAAGCTCGTCCAGGAGGAGGGAAAGCTGCAAGTCAGTTATTTGATGGAACTTGCTGAGTTTTCTTAGATTCCTTTAACCTTAAGATCAATTTAAATAATGATCTAAACTTGAACGCTTTGCTTGATAACAAGGTTCAACTGTACGCAATCAGAGATGGATTAGTAGTGGTTGGTTTCAGACTGTGGGATAATCACCTGGTTAATTAATGGGATGAAGGTTTTTATTTTCTGGACCTGGATTATCCCCCTATGTAATTGACTTTGGATCTGTTTGTATGACTTAATTTAAATTATAGAAAGTATCTGAGATGGCATTTGTTGTGAATTAGTATTATATCGGTAAAATGATTTAAATAGTCAAATGAACATGTCCCAACAAAAAAACTCACAAGTATCCTATGTGACATCACATCTCTGCTGTCTTGACTCACTCTGCACTGCCTCTCTGTATGTTTCATACCTTGCACCAATTCCTCGCTGTCTTTCATTAAATTGAAAAATGCCTGCACCCACTCTTTCACCTGAAGAATGATTTTTTTGTGTGTTTGCCTATGGTAATAGTGATGTTTGATGATACCTGTAAAAAAACAGAGAGCTTGTTGAGGAAGACGATGTGCATAACCAGCTGTTAGGGAGGGAGCTGACCAAGTGAAGACACATGGTCAGAGGCTGTGGAGTGGAGACGTTATCCATCTTAAAGTTGACCAACGGGAAACAACACCACTACTTTTCCTGCTAATGTTGGTGGACAGCAGGGTGGGATCTTATATCACTGCCGGCACAAAAGCAGCAGGTACACTTCCAAGAAAGAGAGTGCTGCGTTTTTGTTTTTTGACTGTCTCCTTGGTAACATCTCTGAATCTAATCATAATAGTGACCATGTGTAAAGTAATAGCAGCGTCCAACAAGGGGTATGTGCAATACATTTTGCCTTTATGGCAGCATGCTGTAGGGAATATGACCAGTTTTTTTTTCTACTAAAGCAGAGGTCAATACAGGTTATGTGTAATAAATGTAGTGGTGGCTGCATTTATAGTTTGGTGCATTTATCTGGTAATCGCAGCTCTTTCAGGTTCAAGAAAAATTCCCCCCAAAAGGACAATAACGTATTTTATTAATGTATAATTATTAGATGTTCGCCTTGTAGAAGACAGGCCTCTGCCATCCCTCAATCTGCTGCAAACTATCCTAAAGCTTAGATGAATCTAGCAGTTAAAAAGTGAAAAGTAATAGAAGTAAGTGCTGGAGACTGGAGCCACCTGACAGTAAATATAGTTGTTGATTATCAAAGAGACTTTAGGGTAATTTAATTAGCCTTTTAGCATTTATAGAACACAACAATTTCAACCAGTGTTCAGTTAGGTAATGTGCATGTCTGCATATCTCTTCAATTACTAGGCAATATGTCTGCAATAAATACGTAACAAAGAGATTACATGGTCTAAAGATGACATGAAGCTACACAAGACACAGCAGATAAAGTGACTCACCTCCGATGGCTTCTAGTATAAATGTGTGTGTCACGTTCTGGGCCTGAAGGGAGAGATGGAGGATGGACGCAAAAGATGGACGCGGCAAAATGTGGAGCTCTGACCTAAAAGAGACAACTGTTTTTACTCCAAAGCTTTATTGTCAGGGCTAGTTTTGTTTCTGTGGCAAATAAAAACAATAAAAATAAAAGAACTACCCTGATGGCAGTGCAGCAAAGATGAGATGAGGAGCGAGCAGGGAGAGTGAGTAGTGGACAATTTCTGGAATAGTTCCTCCAAAGCCAACATCTCTGTTTCTGAACACGAGTTCCTCCAGGAGCCAGGCCACGTCACGACACAGGACAGATGTACTCACACCCTGAGGAGCAGGGGAAGGAGGAGACATTCAATTCTAAAAAGCAGACGTGAACATGAACCATCTGGAGATATGAGTATGAGACTGCTGGGTGTGACTCAGAAAATCAGTGCCACAGTCGAATACTCTGGCTTGAAAACCAATTTTGTTTATGAGTCTCTAGGAGTATTTATGGATATTGAGGAGCAGAGGCAGATTTTACTGCAGTGAGCAACAAGCGTAGCAATGGCGGCAAGATGCCTGTACCTCTCTGTGTTTGTAGAGCACAAGACTGGACACTAGACTGGTGGACATCACAGCCGTGCAGGAAGCTGCCGCTAGATAAACCCATGTACAAGCATTAATGAGATAACATTTAAATGAGGGATTTAGTGGAATTTACATAATCCTAGCTTTACAGAAGGCGATATGGAGGACGATGGCAGCACTGAGGTCTCTATCTGAGCGATTCTCTTCAAGTTCAGGAGCAGGATGAAATGTAGGCAGAAACCATGACATCCGTCTCTTCCCAAACACACTGTCAGCTCTGAAACAGAAAAAGTGAGAAGCAAACTGAAATCTAACTCAGTTCTAACCTCCTAAACTTTTAAAATATACTTTTTAAAATGCTATTTAACCGTTTCTCTTGATAGCCAATGACTATCAACAAGTGCTTTTAGATAGCTTGATTATTTGTTGCACAGTCAGCTGGCTCAGAGCTTTATTCAAGGTAAATTCGGTTGCACTCTGGATGATGGGAATCAAGGTAACAACAATGCAAACCTCTGCAATTTTACCCCATTATCATCATTCAAACAAATCCTATCGGGACATTTTCCTCTTTGAAATCACTCATATTTTTGAAATGCAGAGGGAAAGCTTTTAAACTAGTTAGCCTCAGGTAATGTTGTTTGTCCCTCCAGTTAATATTAAACAACTGATTTATCAAACGTGTCCAAAAAACAAACAATGATCCTGAATTGGGTTTGCAGTTGCATTTGGTCATTAAACAAATTGGATGACCTTAGTCAATGAAGACAAAAGCAATTTGATTAGCTGAAGGATTATACTAATAGTAATAATGTTTCTTAAGTGTTAGACCCCTTAAAAAATAGAGAAACTAATTTACTAAAATGATTGCCTAAGTGTGCACCTCCTTTGCAAAAACACACCCTATGATAAATTTTGGAAATTGATGGACTTATTCCCTGTTTTTATAAAACATATTGACATATTGGTAGTAGTCTATAAAACACTAAATGGTTTTGGGTCAAGATACTTTCCTGAGATGTTTGTCAAAAACAAAGAAAGTCCCTCAGATCTTCAGACCTTCTTACTCACTGTTCACAGGACCAGGGCTTAAAGTCACACAGCATCTGGTTTCTATGCTACTCAGATCTGAAATAAACTTTCTGAAAACCTTAAAGGTGCTAAAACTATTGCCATTTAAATCAGAACTGAAAACAGTTTTGCTTATAAACAGACAACAACAAAAAAATAGCACAAACCTGATTTAAAATGCAAGACAGAGAAATAAATTTGGGCTGTATATAAATCTAAAACAGTTGTAGAAAAAATAGGATTTAAATTAGCCTTCAATATCTGTTTTTTTAAACTTCAAGGCCTATTAAGTTTAGAATTTCTCTTTTTTTATTATTTATAGTTGTCTTCTTTTGTCACCTTGACTTGATAAACCTACATGCTCAATTTTGTGGTCTTTAAAGACATCTCTTTCTCTACTTAATAATACATCACGTCCTTCTCCTCACCCTCTATGTATATACAATATATCCCCCCTCCAAGAGAACTAAAATATATTTTTCAGTTGAATGTATTCATGTCACACAAAAGGTGAAAAAAGTTGTTCCAGAAGTTCTAAGTATGAAAAATCTTGCATTTTAAAGAAGGATTGTGAACTTTAAAACTAATGTGATATATAATACCAAAAATGGTAAAACTGAGATGTTTTTATCCATTCTTTTATTATAGATTATATTATTAATTGTTTATATGATATTTCAGATTAAATCTCTTATTCAGAGCCCTCCTTCGTAAGTCTTCCTATTGGTTTTAGTTATAGACTAACTAGAATCTTTAAGGGCTGTTTGGTTTTTGGTTTAATCATTCAAACAGGTTCAGATGTGTTCTTATTCACTAGGATGGTTTGTAACAGATCTTGGGTAAAAACTATAAGTATTTGGTAATGTTGTCTCAAAAACCAAAAAACTTTAAAACATCCCAATCAAAATATCTTATTTTTATTTCATCCTCCCTACATATTAACAATTTCCTGATATAAGACATAAATTAACCAGAATTTTATTTCATTTAGTTGAATTTGAACATTTTACATATTTTTTTGACTTTATATTAGAACAGTATCTATAAATGTATGAAATGTCAACAAAACATGGAACAAAATAAATTTTACTTCTATGGATAGATGTAACTGCTGCCCATTTTCTTAGTGATTTTGTGATTCTAATCTCATAATAAAAACTTTTAAAAAAAAAGTGAGGATCAATTTACGTCGTGAGTAAAATTGGAAGAGCAGTTTAAGCTTTAAGGCTGGACAAGTTTATGACTAAAAGGTTTGTGCAACAAATGGCAAATGACTTGGCCTTTACTGTTAAGCCCAACGTGATTTGTACACCTGGCAAAATTAGCTATTAAATGATTTAATTTGACCAAAATATTTATTTCTGATAAAAAATAAATCAGGCATCTTTCAAACGATAATAAATGTAAAGAAAATAGCGTTGATATGTTGAAAAGAAACATGAAAATTAACAAATGGGGAAATATTACTTCTCTTTTTAAAACATAATGGAAAAAATCTGAATACATATATATTTTAACAGTGTTACTAAAAGCCAGTAGATGGTATTAGAGGATGTTGGGCCTGTTGTTGATAACGTAAAGCATAGAAAGTAAAAGTAGCTCAAATAGAAATCTTGAAATTCAGTCCGTAAAAAGTGGTTAGGATTATAGATTAAAAACAAAACAAAAATCTTAAAAACATTAGAATCAATTTTTCTAAGAGAAAACACTAAGCTCCCATTTCTAGACATGTATTTTGTTGCGCTTCACTTTCACTTCATATCCTTCTGTAGTTAGCGATCTTTTTGCTCATAGTCCAAGAGTCACATGCTAGAAGCTAAAAACAAGGAATATTTTTGAATTTATAAATTGATTCATTTCACCTTCATAAGTCTTGGACTCTCTCCATTAATGGAGAGAAACCTTCACCAATAATATCCTGGTATAACTGCTCATTTAAAAGACTTGACTACTGCTGTTTAACCACTGATGTATTCAGTCTCAATTGGGTTAGTTGACTCTGAGATGATAGTATGACAATAATATGCTGGATACCTGAATGATTTATTCAAGGGGAATTTCAGAAAGGTCGCAAAACAAAATGACAGGGTTGTATCTTTAATTTTTTAACTGGTAATGAACTCTGGCTGTATCTTCGGCTGTTAAACATTTTAATAACGCAGTTCCCTGATCTACCTTCTTTTTGATCAAACCTAACTTCTTAAAATGTCTCATCCTTTCAAAACCATATGAGTGCAGCGAGAATGAAGGGTTCATTAATCTATGTATTACAAAAGCTGGAAGCTTACCCCTATCCAGAAATGAGATGTGAAAATGTTTTTGACATCTTGTCAGGGCCCCTTCATAGAAGAAAATGAAGATCCTCTGGCATGTTTTAAGAAAGCAGTGGGCAGAGAGTGAAGAGCCTTCCTAAAGCATTTTGTTTAATGTTGAAAACCTCATTGGGCAACGTGTCAGAATCCTGTGTGGCAGAAGCAGTGTATGTATGAGGTAGGACCTGAAAACACTGCCACGGGTTGGTTCTGGAAGACCCATGACACTTAAGGGTGTCGGTGTGTCTGAAATAAATGAAAAATATTCATTTTTCTTCTGAAAGTAAGGCTCTGTGTGTTTTTACAGTAACAGGGAAGGATACAAAACACAGAAGTCTGCATATTCCCTATTTGACAAAGAAAGGAAGTACTGTTTAATAAGACTGAACGATTTTGCCAAAAATCTTATTCTTTTCCACCAATACCGCAACTGCGATTTTATTTTGATTTTCCTTTGCACTAACCACAAGCTTGTAGTTGTTTCACTCTAGGGTTTCAGTTTTTTCATCACTTTAAAAGCTTGCTTTTCCAAAGTCCATTGTTGCAGCATTTTACTGCAACAGTTGTGTGAAAAAGTGCTTGCTTCTAATTGCATGTAAAGATCTGGATGCTAGCTGGAAGTAAACCAACTAATTACCACCATTTAAAGGGCTGGAGTGAGAAAAAAAAGTTTCTTAATCTTGTTAAATGTAACAAGACTAAAACTCAGTGCCTCAGCGATTTGAAAATTTTGTTAAATTACGATCAAATTGAGAATACAATTAATTGATCATCCCTACTGTTAAAAATAACTATCTTAACAAGAAAGTTGCTGTAATTTGTCGCTAAAGGGAGGAAGGTTGGTAATGTGGCTTAACTACTGTCAGAGTATGGTAAATCAAATATATATAGACCAATTTCAACAAGGTTACTATGCATTTTACAAAAATGCTGCACATATTTGTAGAACCAAGGATGTCAAAGAAAAGAAAATGAAGACAAAGCAGGATGAGAGAAAGAACACAGAAAAAAAAGGAAATGAAAATGGATATAACCTTTAAATGATAAAATGAGGAATGTCTAACAATAATATAAATACTTCCATATTATTTTCCTCTTTTATATTTATCCAAAATATAATATTCAATTTCCATCATTTGTCAAACTGTGAAGAAACCCTTTATCAATGTGTTTTTTAGTGCAACATGGTATGAATACATATCTAGCTGGTCTGTGAATCACACTGAAACTTGCTTCAGCACTTTAGCTTGTTATTCTGTGTTATAAAGGGGAATGTCAAAAAATTCAGGTGATGGGAGGGAGTAATTACATTTGACATTAAGTCAGCTAAATATTTCATAGCTGCAGAAAGTTGCCAATATTAAGCATTCAACCCAACTTTCATCCCTCATTTGTATCATACTGAGGAAACAGATTCTAATGATGTTGTTTGTTCAAAGTAAGGCAGTTTTTAATGTATCACACAAGCAAACATTCAGCATTAATACGGCTGCAGAAACCCTACAGTGTGTATGTTTGCACACCTGTATGCTAAACTGCAGGGTCAGTCCTAGTGGCAGCAGGGTCATGCTAGACCTCTGAGGTATACCAACCTGAATGACCCACAAAGGTCGGGTTGAATCTCGAGTTTCTTGGAATCATAAATTTATAAATGTATGGTTTAGGGTGACTCTTCAGAAATTAAAGAAGGTGATATTAGTTAATGTAGCTTTGCTACACATTTAAAAGCACAACCCTTTTGTAAACTAGAAGGTTTAAAAGGTTTGGGAAGCAATATTTCAGTCTATCGCTGCACCGTTCTGGATGTCACCCCACTGAACCCTGCAGTGCATCAGTTATCCACACAAAAATAGTTTAGACTGGTTGAGCTGAAGTGCAATGAGAAAGAACGTATTTCTGGTTTGGATAGTCTTCTTTTAGAAGTATTGGTGTTTAGATGTAGAACAGGTGTAAATAGATCAGAAGCTGTGTTCTGGAGTGCTGGCTGCTGGTCAGATGCTGGTGTAGCATGTCTTTTAGAAAAGTATCAGGAATTTATGCTGATGTGTGTGGCACTCCAAAGTACTGGTTCTAGGGCTTGGCAAGGGTTGTGATCAGAGTGTGGTGAAGGGTAACGTCATTTGCATTCAGAAAACAAAAGAGAAAAACCTATTTTGAAGTACCAAGAGCTTGAAGCATCGTGATTGCTCTGACACTGACGGAGACTTTCCAAATTTGTCAGAGCACAGCACAAGTTCTGACTCTGCTAGCTGAATGAAAAAGGAGGATGATGGTCTGTGTTTGATTTTCTTGCTTAAGCTTACTGTTAAAGAGTAATTGTCACAATGAAACTGGTGTTTGAGCCAGTCTATAAATCATTTTAACCCCAATCTATACATAAAAGTACATGCTTTGAAGCAAATAAGTGACTTTAGTTTTATAATAACCATCTTTACTGTTATATCTGTAGCTCTGTGCCTTTTCTTCCCAATGAGAATCTGCTTAACGACTGTTTGGACAACTACACTTGTTGTTACTCCTAAACAGCTGCTGTCAACTCGCAAGTTATAAACACTACAAAGTTTTTTAGACATGATGTTGTGAATTGCAATTGAACACAGCCGTGTAAACACTAACAAACTGTTCAGTGAATGAGTTGCCCTTACTCTTCTGAAGGACTAACAGGTGAGTAACTGCAGGTGCATCACTCAAACACTGAGGTGTTTTTGATTAAAAAAAAAAAAAAAATCATCCTCTTATCCGGAGAAATGTGGGCACAACATGAGTGTTATTTATGCATCTTAGCTCTGTATGTGAGAGCTGTGCACAAGTGCATCAGAGTGCGTGTCAAATCTGGACTTACTGACTACAGAAAAAAAACTCTTCATCTCAACCAAGTATAAACAAACTACTTACAGTTATTGCACCTTTCTAAATAAATATTTCACGCGCGAGTACTTTTAATTTTTAACAACCCACTCATCCATCTGTTTTCTTTGGAGCATTAACATGCAGGGGCAGAGGGAAGCTTAGAGAGAGGAAGCCTAAGTAACCAAGAAATCGTGCTGCAGCATCATTTTTAACATGAGCGGAGCACTAACTGTGCTCACACGCTGGTAATAATTGAATGTCTTCCCTATTCTTAAAGATCTTTAAAAAATCCATTTTCATATTCAGACTGAAATCATGGTATTAGTGAGCCGCGCTCTAGGAAAAATAAACACATTATGGGATGCTATTTTGCTTCCTAGGCACCAAGCAGAGTTCAAGCAGCGATCTTTTTTTTTTTTCCGTTATCTTTTTCACTGGCAGACTGTAAAGTTGATGGTAATTGGAGCAAGTCTAAGAGGATGAGGCTCTCATCAGAGCTTGCATCATGCCTGTGCCAGATTTAAGGTTTAGAGGAGAAGTTTTTCAAAGTTTAAAAGAAAGGAACTTTTTTAATTTCACAGATGTTGGATAAAACAGCAGAAATCAAATGGGAATCCTATCCTGGTTTACCGCCTTACAGTTCACATGCCATTTGTGCACAGAGGAAAGCGCAAGCGAGTTTGATTACCTGTTGTTGAGGATAACAGGCAGCAACAGGTCCTGTAGAGGGAGCCATTCATTTACTCTGCACCGCCCGGACTCATACATCTCCTAAACATAAAAACAAGATAAACACAAAGTAAACCTTTACAGTATTCAACACCGTTTTAGTCAGCAGGGCTGAGAGGAGCACAGAGAAGGGGATAAGTTTTAGAAAAAGCTCGGTCCACAATTAATCTGAACCAATCTTGACAAGGTGATCTTTCTAAACTGTTCTAAAGATTTCCTAAAATTGGAATCCCTTTGTACTGTTTGTCTCACAAACATAAGACATTGCAATAGGCACAAGGACTGACACATTTTATTTTGTTAAATTTTAAAATTTAGTATAATTTAGGACAATCTAGGATTACTCTTTGCGATACAAGGGCATGAAAATCAATGGTGACCCATATATGAACCAAATTTTTTGTATTTATCTATAAAAATGCAAAATGTTTTACTACGGTCTGTTCCAACTTTTTAAAACTCCCCTAATGAAACAGTATATCTGTGAAGGTTCTCAGTTATCTAGGTTATGGTCAAGCTTGGAGAGTTGAGTTTATGTTGAAGTTCTCTACAAGACGTTTCACCTCTCATCCATGAGGCTTCTTCAGTTCTAACTGGTGGTGGGAAGTACTGATATTATAAACTGTAAGTATACCAAAAGTAGAGGGGAAGTAAAGAAACAAAAGGTGGTTCTGATCCCTCCAACTTAATGTCCAATTGAGGTCGGTGTTGGTGTTTTGATGGTCGTTTGGAGGATTGCTGATGGGCCGTTAACTCCCTTGTCAGAGTGGTTTTGGTCAAATGCCACCATATAGTGCGAGTCAGGTGGGGGTAGGTGGGAGGTGAATCGTTTGGACAGATTTCCTAAAATTGCTTTATATGTGGGTGACAGGTTATGTCTGAGTCCATCTCCTCCGTTAAGGGATGGTTTTTCCAGGTTAACAAAGATGGCTTCTTTAAACTCCCTCTCAAAGCATCTGTCTTCCTTTGCTAAAATAAGGACACTGTTGTCCTCAAACAAGTATCCCTCAGCCTCCAGGTGTAGGTGGACAGCTGAGTCCTGTCCTGTGGAGTTAGACCTCCTATGTTGAGCTACGTGCTTGTAGAAAGGTTGCTTGGTCTCTCCAATGTACATGTCTGTGTATTCTTCACTACAATGAACAGCATAAACCATTTTGTCAGTCTTGTTCCTGGGTGTCTTCTTTTTTGGGTGGACCAGTTTTTGTCTCAGGGTGTTGCCGGGTTTGAAGTACAAGGGGATGTGTTGCTGGTTAAAGATCAACTGTATCTAGGTTCAGGATTTTACAGAAGAATATTTATTTCAAAATGTGTCAACCAGAATTGCATGCTTCAAGGTGGTTGCATGTTCGGGTAGCTCTGCCAACTTAACTCTGATAGTGTTTTTTAAGAGAACTTCAGTTCCTCTCTTTTTCGATCAGAGTTTTATTTTTCTGAAGTTTTTTTCACCTCTGTTGTTGACGGCTGTGAAACTGGAGGGATTTGACAAATTTTTTTGTCATTTTTTAAAAGCTGTTGTGATGCATAACCACAGCAACCATTATCGGCAATGCAGAGTTATGTGTTTCACTGAAACGTGGCTGGAGGATTAGATCTCGGACTCCTGCGTCTCTCTGCCAGGCTCTCTGACCATACAAACAAACAGAGATATAAAGAAGAATGGAAAACAGTGCTTGTGAACAACATATGGCATCATCCAGGTCATGTTACTGTGAAGATTTGTCACTGCAGCCCAGATATTAAACTGTTGGTAGTTGGTTTTTGATCATATTATCTGCCCAGAGAGTTTACCAGCTTTCTGTTAATAACCGTTTACATTCAACCTTCTACCATTGCTGACATTGCATGTGATATCGGTTCTGTTGTTGCTCAGTGAAAGACACAACACATAATTGCATTTGTGGCAATAACTGGTGATATTAATCATGCCTCACTCGCTGGTATACTGCCAATGTTCCAAAAGTTTGTCAGTTGCTGTACCAGAGAAAACATGATTTTGGACTTGCTTTTTGCAAATGCGGAGGACTTTTACATCTTTAAAGTAAGACCTCCTCTTGGGAAATCAGATCACAATCTTGTTTTTTCCTGCTCAAAATATAAGCTGCTTCATAAGAGACAACATGCATTAAAAAGAACCATAAGGAAATGGTCAGAAGGAAATGAAGAAGCCCTACAAGGTTGTGTGGAGGCTACAGATTGGGATGTACTGTGTCAGCCACATGGGAAGGACATCAATGCAATGACTCAGTGTTTGACTAACTACATAAACTTCTGTGTGGACAACACCATCAGTACCAGAATAATGAAATGTTTCCCAAAATAAACCATGGGTTAAATGTTATCTGAAGCCACTGCTCAATGAGAAAAAACAAGTCCTTAATAAGGGAGACAGAGAATTATTGAGGAGTATACAGAAGCAACTTAAGGTCCAGATAAGAGAAAGCAAGGAGACATATGGAAGGAGGCTGGGAAAAAAGCTCCAGCAGAACAATATCAGAGATGTGTGGTCAGGGATGAAGATGATCTCAGGCTTCAAGCAGAAGGATGATGAGACAGATGGAAGTCTGGACAGAGGCAATAAACTGAATACATTCTTCAACAGCTTAAGTTCAGGAACAAGCTCAGCACCCTTCTGCTTCTTTGAGTTTGCTGCTACAAATCAGAAGATGGTTCTGCTCCCTCTGCTTTTGACCCGTCTCTCTCTAGAAGTCAAGTAAAGAGGCAACTGGAGAAACTAAATCATAATACGTCACCAGGTCCTGATGGTGTCAGCCCCAGAGTCCTTAAGGTCTGTACAGAGCAGCTCTGTGGGATCATACAAAACCTCTTCAACCTTAGTCTGACCCAAGAGAAAGTTCCAGTGATGTGGAAGACCTCCTACCTTGTTCCAGTACCAAAGGAGTCTCAGCCAACAGCCCTCAGTGACTATAGGCCTGTTGCCCTGACATCCCACATCAGGAAGGTCATAGAGAGACTTCTGTTAATTCACCTCAGCAAAAAACAAACAAACAAACAGCAGCTACCAGAACCACCTCCAGTTTCCTTATTGCAGTGGAGTTGAATATACCATCAAATAGCTGCTTCAACAAACCCACCCACATTTAGACAAGGCAGACAGCACTGTGGGGATCATATTCTTTGATTTCTCCAGTGCATTCAACACCATTCAGCCTGACTTACTTTGTGAGAAACTCCAGAAGACTCAGATGGAGGCATTGACCATCACCAGACCACAGTTTGTTAGACTGAAGGGTCAACTGTCTGGTCAAGTAGTCAGCAGCACAGGAGCACCACAGAGGGCAGTACTTAACCATTCTTTGTTACTCTCTACACCTCTAACTTCCACTACCAGACAGATTCATGTTACCTGCAGAAATATTCAGATGACTCTGCAGTCATTGGGTGCATCAGAGATGGACAAAATGCTGAGTACAGAGAGCTGGTGAACAGCTTAGTGGCATGGTATAGAAACAATCATCTGATCCTGAATTTCAGCAAAACAAGGGAGATGACAGTAGATTTTAGAAGAAACAGGCACAAGTTGAACCCTGTTAACATCACGGGAGAAGATGTGGAGGTGTTGGAGGAGCATAAATACCTTGGTGTTCACCGGGAAAAAAAACTACACTGGAGACGCAACTGTGAAGCCGTCTACAAGAAGGGACAAAGCAGACTGTACTTCCTAGCTTAGATCCTTCGGTGTTTGCAAAAAGATGCTACATATCTTCTATAAGTCTGTTTTGGAGAGTGTGATCTTCCTCTATCATCTACTGGGCTAACAGCGTTAGAGCAAATGACTTAAAAAAGCTCAACAGGCTAATAAAGAATGCCGGCTCTGTTCTGGGAGCTTCTCTGGAGATTAGTTCACAAAGGAGATTTATTCATAAAGTGAAGATTATGGACAACAGAGAGCATCCTCTTCAGATGATTTTCAAACAACAGAGTGTATTCAGTAAGAGGCTTCTCCTGATCTGGTGCAAGACAGACAAATGCGGAAGATCCTTCCTGCCTACAGCTATCAACACCTACAACAACTGGCTAAAAGAAAACATTTAATTTCCCTTTGAAAGAAAAAAAATGCAAAAAGAAAGAAAGAAAGGAAATGCAAAACCCTAAAATGCAGTTGTTCAAAAAGTTGTGGACTTTGGAGGGGGAGATCTTTTAGGAGGTGATCAAATGCATTGAACACAAGCCTGATTGAAGAACTACTTCTATATCCCTCTCCCAATGGCAGAAAAACATGTTTAAAGCTGGGAACAATTGGCTTTTAGTGGCAGTGGGAACAGCTCAGTGACCCGTTTCAACCCGCGTCACACGACTTGACAAGCGACCCTGGTTAAAATCCCCTTTAAACGGCTCAGCTCCGATCAGCATACAGTGGAAACAGAAGGCAGATCGACCGCTAATATACGTGATAATATTAAACGGAACACACAGACATCAACTTACCGCGCTAGTCGTGTCTGATCTAAGAAGTCAAAACAACTCTGTTTACATTCGATAAACATGGCACTGCACTGGTGAGAGAGATTCAGGACAGATAAAAGAGTGAAACAGTAAAGAACACTTACTAATTCTCTGCTCTCCATTGTTTACTTTCTGGATTTCTGTTGCACTAGTGACATCATCAATGCTAACCTAGCATGCTGATGTAACCAGACACGTAGCGGTGGGCACACAGCGGCTAAAGAGCTTGCCAGTGGTTGCTTGGTAGTGGGTCGTTCCATGTTTGAAAAACCCAGGTTAACCCACTAATTTCAGTGGGGAAGAGGTGTTAGTGTGTTAAAGTGCAGCTTGGACTGCCTTGAATCATCTACAGAAACTCTTCTATTGAAGCCAAAGGCAGTGTGTGAGACTATTTTAGCCCATGCAGCTCTGTATAAATTGCAGTGAACAAAATAGTTTACATCAAGTCTCTACAGAATGATTAAAAGAGAGCGGCCTAAAGTAGGATTGCATGATAAGAAATATAGTTGTTGGCAACTGCAGTGACAAACCTTTTCCTCACTGCCCTCTTTGTTTTCAAACATCAAAAATTCCCCTTCATTTTCTGAAACTTCAGCAGCAGATAAAACTTCTACATCGATGGTCCAGATCATCCATCCAAATGGCATAATGTGTTATTCACGTGTTGGTTTAATGGATGTACCTTGAAATTTTTAATAACAGAAAAAAGAGATGAAGTCTAAAAACAATCATTTTCTCCATACTTGTTTAGATCAGAAAAATCTGATTCCATACTTTTTCAAACTTTACAAACCATGAATAAAGATTGCTGCAGCATATGCATAACTGTTTCATTCATAAAGTTGGCAGGTTTATCATCTTTTTAATGTTGGGATATTCCAGCTTAGGTTCCATAAATTACACTTGTTAATTTGTCCTATGATAATTTCTTAAACCAAATCTAGGTCAATTTAATAAATAAGGCCCAGTTTCTTTACGATGAACACCTTGAGAGAAAACGGCTGGGAGAAGTGGATCATCACACTTCCTTCTGGTCTCCTCCAGAGAAGTGCCAACAGCCACTTGAGCAGAGACTCTGAGCCAGCCTGTGTGGACAAAAATATACATCAGTGAACAAAAATTCAGTTTTCATAGCTCAGTAATCAAAAATTATAAAGGGAAATTCCATCTCTAACAGGACCAATGACCATGATGTACAACAAGTACTAGGAGAAAACGTACAGCCCTTGGATGCATGCATGAAAGAACTCTGTGTGCTGTTTTATATTTGTGCCATGTCCGAATAAAAGAACAAAATGATCGGGTGAGAACCCTATTATTGCAATTAACAGAGAGCAACACCCACTCTCTAAAGCGCAGCTTTAAAGTGTAGATAACAGAGGGCAGCTTTTATGTAGGCTAACAGAAATCAATGATACCTTGAAAAAAATGGTCAGCAAACCCTTAAACAATCAAGCACTGCAGGCCGGTGAGAGAAACGAGAAATGGTGAGAGCCTCTAACAGCTGTTATGTCACTAAAAATGTTTTTCCTCTTGACTCTGAATGCGACACAATTAGCCCTCTCTCAGGACAACCCTGAGACAACTGTGTCAGCACCACTGAGATCCTGGGCCTTGGTTAAGTGAGAAATATTCATAGTATGTACTGAAATAGGCACTCATGGACTCAATAGCCTAGCTTAATACTTTTTGGAGAAGCATTAAGCTTTCAACAAACCTTTTTAGGGGATATAGATAAAAAGCATATGGTGTTATGGATTTAGAGGATTCTGCCCCTTTGCGAACCCGTTTTGAACAAGCTTTACACAAAGTGAAGGAAATGCACTGTTTGAACAGAATAAAAAAATACCCAAGTGGTGCATACGCCTACATCAACCATATGGCTGATGCAAATTAAAGGGTGTTGCTGATCCTGAGCGGATATGGAGCTCTCAACTGATCACTCACCGAATGGCAGTCTTTTCTGTTTCGATACTTTATTCACTTTCAGTACACAAGCAGTTTGACAACAGTAACCTAAGATCTAGGGGGGATTGTGTAGACTTAAAAAGAACTGTATTCTCTAAATGCTTTATCGCCAAAGCAGTCCCAGTGATTAACGAATGGTCTGCAATAGCTCTTAAATGGTTCTAGAAGAGAACCAGTTAAGATGCACATAATCTGAGAGCTGGATCTCTTAAAAAACGGGTAGCTGGTGAGCATTGCTCTTGGATCTATTTGCTGTATGGGGTAGTTTTGGAGAGACAAAGCGACACCATCTATCCCTGTTCATTGTACGTAGGTGTTAAAAAGGAGATTAGTGCACATATTTAAAAAAAAGGTGAAGGACAGCTTGGAGTATATGTCTAAAAACACTATTATAAAAGAACAATATGTGCTAGAGTTTAGATATACTAGTACAATTTTGCTAATATTAAATCTTATAGGTGTGGCGCTTTTCCAGATTTTGGGCTTTTTTGCTTTTTATTTAAGCTCAGCTAGTAACCCCCCCGAGTTTCCTGAGGTTTCCTCTTACCAGCGCAAATTTCCCCACAGGTGTTTAGCATAATCAACAAAAACTGTTTTTTTTCCACACTCTCTTGGCTGCAGTTGCCATGATGACCATTAAATACCATTGATCAACGGTCTCATTTAAATACACAATGACATTCATGCTGTCCTTTGCCATTTATGGTTGAATGTGGGCGTAAGAACGGCTGCACATAAGGTGGAGTCTTGGATACAACTTTGCTACAGCTGTGACATAAAAAGGATAATTGCTTTCTTTTGTGCATAAGTTTAGTTTTATAAATCAGGAAAATTGACTGTTTGACTTGCAAACATTTTTAGTACGGATCCTATGCAATGTTTTATAAATGAGACGCCTGGACTTACCAAGATTATAAAATTATCTGATACAATTCCAAGCGTAAAACAATATCCACTAAATAAAGACTAAACCAAAATAAAAATGTTGGAGAAAATATATTTACAAAATATTTAAACTACTGGATTTTAAAGGGGATGTACTATGTTTTTAGTTTGCATTGCATCAGTTCCAAATGAAAAGCTTCTTCACTGTTGGTTGTTTTTTTTCCCCTCTTAGCTGAATGACCAAGGCGTAGGCTGTTCAGCGCACGTGGTACACATTCAAATTTATCTTGAATGTGCACCACCAACAAACATTTGATATGTCACACTGCCTGTTATGACTCAATTTATGATTTTACTTATTTTGATTATCTGATTGCCACAATTAGTGAATAAATTACTTGATCTGAATTCATGTGCTTTATGTTGCACCAAATCACTTTTAATAACAGGCAAAGCAGACCCAGCTACTGTAAGCTGCTTCCTAATGGTAACTAAACACCAACATCTGCACTTTTTTTCCCTTCTGCCTTCTGCAACATCTAGGCCTCACGTTTCTTCCTTGCACAGCTTGAGAAACCAAATCTGCTGCTTTGCTCTTCAGGGCATAACAGCTACAGATGGCTCCCATTAACCGTGTGCCTGAAAGCGTGTGTTTACACGCGTGCACCTTTACGTTGGTCTTGGTCACACAGTCGTACGAGATGCCCACAGGGACCAGACTGACATCAGGGATGGATTCCTCTTTGATGAGCTGCCTGATGCGAGCCAGCCACTGCCCACCATGGCCAGACTCGGCGGACACACCGATGCTTAACGCCTGACCCTCATGTAGCAGCTCACGTACCAGCTGAGGAGGAGGGACAGAGAAAGAGAAAAAAATAGCACAGTAAAAGGACTGTAAATCTAGACAGAAGAAGATCAATAACGTTCAATCCCTACTATGTATTAGAAACAAATAGATAAGCAAAGTAGAAAGATTGTGGAGGAAAGGATACAGATGACTGAGAAGAGCTGAAGGATGACAAATCAAAGGGCAGCGTAGAAAACAGAAAAAAAAGACAGACTAGGGGGACACTTTAGACATTCAGAGACACTTTCCTTGCCTCCAGGACTGTTTCCCCTTACAAACAGGAGAAATTCAATTACCATTGAACAGCAGCTAAGCAGGCACACACTCAACAAACAATAAAGGTCTATTAACATTAAAATACAACAAGCCTGCTTTCTCACACAAGAACAATATTCTTTCAGACATAAATTTAAAATTATGAAAAAAAATAATGATTATAATAAATACATCTGCGAATAAAAATATGTTTTACACACAACTGTGTTTTTTTTCTGGTGTGTTACATATTGAACTCTTGGAGCAGCATTGATCTCAAACAGGTCCTGTTTTTTAAATGTGAAAGTGCTTCTTAATGTTTTCTCATTTTATTCATATCTCATTTTATTTCAGCTATTATAGTAAAAAGGCAACTCAGATACAATGCAGATTTGATGCACTGTAAGAACTTCTTTGTCAATTTCTTCATTAGTGTTTACAGCTTACAAAAACCACATGATCTCAGAACAATACATCCCAAGATATTCATACAGGAATTTTATGTTACGATTTTACATAGATGGCTTACATAACCTTTTTTGTGTGTCCTGTTTTGCTAATATAGCTCTGGGAATAGAGGTCCCAAGGGTTCGGCTTGTATATGAAACTTTATAGAAAATTATTCCCTCATCTATGGTTATGAAATCTGGATCGTGACCGAAAGAATGAGATCCCAGATACAAGGGGCTAAAATTTGCTTTTTCCGCAGGGCGGCTGGGTTCTAATTAGACATAGGGTGCGGAGCTTAAACATTTGTGAGAGGCTCAGAGTAGAGCCGCTTCTCCTTCATTTTGTCAGGAGCCAGAAGATGCGACAGCCTCATTACAGAAATGGTTTGGACCAATGAAATGCTGTGAAGTGTATGACAATCAACCAGAGCATGATGGTTGACGGCAAAAGCCTGAAGCAAATCAAACATCACTGCAACAATTTTAGTAAATACCCGAGCAAAGGATGCGATTTTTACCTTTGTGGATGGGAAAGATGTTTGTGTGTTTCTCCTGACTGGATTTGGTAAGAATTTGATTTATCAATTAACTCCGTGAAACAAATCAAGATAGTAATACGTCTCAGCTGCTACTGCTGTTGTGATTGCCTAAAAACTCACCGCTGGAGGCAGGTACCCAATCAGCTCAAATAACTGTGCTCAATGTCACTGTGTTTGGCGAACACTTTCAAAGGGGGGGATGTCCAGATTGATACAGTGCAGAATTCAGAATGCATTACACGCATCAATCTGGCTTATGCCAGGTTAGGACAGTAGACCTCAAGGACTGGGATTGAAGAACCTGCTTTAGTTTGTTTTTAAGATGACCCTCAGCTCATCTTGATGGTAAGGCACCACTTGTACTCCTTGTACAGCTCAATGGTACTGATCGCTGCCATGCTGCTACGCTGCACTACTGTAGTAAATGATGCAAAAGAAGCACCAGCCAAGTATTGAGAGCAAAAATAAGACATTTCGATGAAATTCAATTTTTGTTATCTGTTGTATGAAATATTTCACTTTATTTAGAGGAACAGAGATGAAATACTTAAAATTAATCAATTTGTGTCAAATGTACTGTACAGTATTTGAAAGCATTTATTTTGAAGCAGTTTAAGAGATATAACACACAGACAGTCTATTTTTAGGAAACATGGTTGAAAACGATTTTCTGTATCAAATACAAACAACACAAATGTGTTCATCACTGCAAAATATAAGCAAAAACCCTTAATTAAATACCACCAGAAATAGACTCTGAAATTTAGTGAAGATGTGAGTGAGTGGTAGATGGAGCACATTGAAAGATCAAAACAAAATAAGGGAACTGCAATGAGGGCAGACCTTCCAAGTAAACACAATCAGGTAAACACCACTGCTCTCATTTCTCCACACTATTCTCATTGCTTTGTATAGTCAGCTCCAATACTGGGATTTCTGTAGAAAAATGCAAGCCCCCTGGTAATTTCAGGAATGAATGGAAAGTGGGATGAGGCTGGGGAATGAGGGAGAGCAGGAAAAGACAGGTTGTATTCAGATTGAAGAGTTTGCTGTGATAACACTCCACTGCAGAATGTCTGTGATTGTGAGCTGAACCAAACGCTCATAAACTAAACAGCCAAATTAAATGATGCACATTGCTTACCCTGTGATTTTATACAATTACCTGTTCTTTTTCTGTTTCTAAAAAAAAAGAACAAAATTCAGATGCAATTTGATTTCTGTGAGGGTCGGTTTTCCTCGTCATTGGTTACATGTAAACATTTAATAGGGAGGATGCACCCAGACATAATTTAATGCAGGTGGCCTGAAATAACCCGGGACTTTAAAGACATATCTGCATATCATGGTTGCAGGAGCTCAGTAAACAGAGTAGATCTTACCGTTCTGCAGCACAGAAGGGGGCAACTTTATATGTTTTAGCTGGATGTATACTGTAGGAAATCCAATAATTTAATGTCCATCTCTAAGAGTAAACAATAACAAAAAACATTTTCAAATACCGATAGACAAATTTTAAGGTTATTTAAAAAAACTCCAGAAACAATGATAAAACTATTAACATATTTGTTGGACCTTGGTTTACGAGTCAAGTTGTTGTCTCACTTAGCATCATAAAGTTGCTGGTTTTCATTCTTGTTATGGGATATTGGCTATACAGTTAGAGGCCTGCAAGTATATTAAAGTGATAATAATTACATCTACATTTGGAAGATGTTGGGAATCTATGATGGGTCCTTGTTAAAGAAAAAAGCAATTCTGGAGAAGCACGAAGGATAAGAGTATAGTTACATTTACAGAAAAAAAAACAGTTAAAAAATATTTTGCAAATAAAATAAGAACTGATTTATACAAACAAGAAAAAAAAAACAGTAACCAGAAATCTAATGTGCACATTTTATTAAAGACTATAATGAATGCAAACATCTACAGTAAAGTCAATTTTAAAAAAGCAGTCGCTACTTAAAGACTTTTAATAATGAAATATGGCTCATTGGTGATGCCATGATTGCCAATGGTTCAAATATAATTGTTAAGAGACAACAGCGAAATTAATTTAATGCAGACTGGCTGATGCTTTCATAAGACAAACCTAGCAGCTGCCTACCTCATGCGTGGACTGACAAAGATTACAGTGGTCTAGTAGTTGGACTACTTTCCTCCACACCAGAAACTGTGGGTTAAATTCATGCCTCCTCTTGCTACATGTTGATGTGCCCCTGAGCCAGGCACTTAACCACAAGTTGCCTGCAGAGCTGTGTATGGGTGTATGAATGTGTAAAAGAATGATTGTGAGAATGGGGCTATTGTCACTGACTATGACTGGTGGCAAGAGACATCTGGCTAACTGGCTAAACTAGTTTCTAGTGACAACAATTTAAATTCACATTAACTGAAACTGCACAGCTGACCAAATATTGATTGCAAGTATTAGTTTTCCTCTATGATACTGTAAAGTCTTATATTGCACTAACAACTTAATATTTCATGGAGCTCCTGATATATTATGTATTTTAATCCTTGGAGAGTGACCGTCAATCGATTAGGAGCAATGTGGGGTCAAACAACATCCATCACAATGACTGCAGATGATGGGATAGAGCACCTCCTCACTTTGTCTGCAAAGCAACAGATATTTTGTCTATTTTCTTTTAGGTATCATCGCAATCGACACGGATGGGAGATGTTTAAAATAAACTAACAATTTGTTATTTAAGTCCATATTTTTAACGCAACAAACAGTATGAGCGTATTTTATTAAATTGGTTTAAAGAAGGTAAATAACCTGCATTTAAATAAGAATAAACATCGTTTAAAACAGTGGTCTCAAACTCAAAACTTCGAAGGTCAGTGACCTACAGCTTTTTACCGATCCCTGCCACCTAAAACAAAAGGCTAAACTGCCTCATCAGCAAGAATGACATCTAGCATTACACAGCTTTGCTAATGAGCTGATATTAGAGGCAGGTGTGCGGAAGAGAGACACAGAGATGCATCTAAATGTTGCAGGATGCCGGTCCTTAAGGACTGGAGTTTGAGACCCGTGTTTTAAAAAAGTAAAACCCCGTCACTTTTCCAATAAAGCTTTTTTAACGGCTGAACAAAGCATTTCATGAATTCTTCTTTAAACATGATGAAATGGCATTTATTTCAACATCAAAGTACACCTTAGGGGCGTATGAAGGGCTCCGTAAACAACAGGTAAGTATTCAACGTCAGCAGAAACAGTGTCAGGTAGACTTTTTGGAAAATTGAGTGTAATTTCAGTTAACATATCCTTTACCAATTAAAGAAAAACTTCTGCAACTTACAGAGGTCATTACAGCAGCGTAGAGAGGGTCCATTTCAGCTTCAAGCTCAGTCGCTGCACAAGGTGGGAGCAGGACCACTCCCATTGTTTGTAAGATTGATCTGTAAGGAGAATTAATGATAAATATTTCAGAGTTGAAGGTCTTTGTTGTCATTATGTTAATATGTAAACCCAGGGCATGCCACACTCACTAACAAGGAAGT
>JAUZNJ010033244.1:36167-66342 GCA_034780135.1 Jordanella pulchra
TTTCAGAGTTGAAGGTCTTTGTTGTCATTATGTTAATATGTAAACCCAGGGCATGCCACACTCACTAACAAGGAAGTTAGTGAGTTAGTGAGTTAGTTTCACCGCGTTAAATGAAGATACACACCCTTATACACACACACACACACTTTTTTAAAAATAATTTTTTCATTCCAAAAACAAAATTACTGCATGTGGGCTTCTGTTTTAAAATGACTAAATTGAGAATGTCCCGTGTGCCATTAGAAATGTTATCTGCAACATTCCTTGGTGCTTCAGTAGAGAGGAGCTGGGCTGATCTCATCCAATAGGATCCTTAAAATCTAAAAAGATCAAATCTGAGGACAGCTCTTCTGTTATGCTGTTATTATTGGCAAAGACAAATGGCTTCTTTCACTCTTCTTTATAACCACTCCCTGTTCAAAATCTGCACACAGCAGTGCAGGGGATATTTGTTTTAAGTCATATCTTGTACAAGACAAGACAGATGAAGTTGTGAATGTTAAACGTTAAATAAATACAATACTGAAAATAAAAATAGTGGTCCCAGGTTATGATCCTGGCAGAACTGGAGAAGACTTTTGAAGGCAGCTAAGATGTCCTTAGGTAATGAGAAAAGAAATCCAGTTGCCTTCTATTAAAGTACTAAGCGTTGTCATGTCTCAGATGACTGATAATCTACATCAGCCTCCTAAGAAAACAGTTTCCTGTAAAGGAAGTTACTTGTTATTGCAGTGTGCTTCACTCTGTGGCCCTTTGTGTGTTTAAGTATGTGTACCTTAGGATGCTGCTTTTAATGTGCAGAGGGCAAACAGTGTATGGTACTCTCAGGCTGTGACAGAGGAGCAGGAGTGGGATGAGAGCGCAGTCAACGACGCTTTGACGCACATACACGTATACCAGGGGAGAGCCCTGAATTAAAGAACAGAAGAAGCTTCAGATTAAACAACGCCTCAGGTTGCCATTCATTATTCTGATTTTTTCAGAGGTGGCCGATCGTGTTCTGCAATCAAATGCCAAAACTGCTTAGGAATGTTAAACGTTAAATTAGGTAGATAAAAAATAAACATACTTTTACGGCTTACATCAGAATTTTAACTTAAATGCATGAAAATATATTTTTTTCTTTTAAAAGGATAATTATTATTATTATTACATTTCATTAGCATAACCCAACTTATTTCAACTGGCTAAATATCTGTGTATCAAATAAGTTATGTTTTTTTTTTCATTCACACCACTGTATTAGTTTTATTTACTTTCCTCCAGATAAATAGGGAACATATCTCTAGACTCGGTACAAGATTTTGTAATGGCACAATGCAAAATATTCACTTTGTCCTTAAACCGTTTGTCCGTAAATAGTTTGCCAACAGACTTAGGGTCATTTTGTACTTAAAATATTCGTTTGCACCCAAACCTTAACTTCCTGAATAATGTTTTAAAATGTTACATCCGTGTGATACTGATGTTCTTTCCTTGTGATGTTAATCCGGTTAGGAAATGGAAAGTATGGATGACAGAGTCAATGAATTCGTTATGATTATATCTGAATAAAATAAAA
Organism: Jordanella pulchra; assembly: GCA_034780135.1. NCBI lineage: Eukaryota > Metazoa > Chordata > Actinopteri > Cyprinodontiformes > Cyprinodontidae > Jordanella > Jordanella pulchra. The sequence continues at coordinate 37,729 of JAUZNJ010033244.1, forward strand.
AACCCCGGAGACGACAAGCATACTCTTAAGCCTACTCAGTTGAAACATTAAACTGTGGCAGCTCTGGTAAGCATGATTACTAAGATTTCACTACTTTCCTGGACCACAAAAATGTTCCAGCTGGACAGTTTGAAGCTTCCTGCCACCACAAAACAAATGAGGCAAATATTTTGGTCAGTTGAGTCTGCAAATATACTGTTATGTTAAAACCATTTTGTGTGAGTGCCTTTTTATCAGTTAGGGTCACTGTGTCCCTTGATGTGATTTCAGTGGAAATAGAAAAAAAACAAAACAACAAAAATGTGTTTTGATTCTTTGATCCAAGAAAGTAATCAATTAGAAAAACCTAAAACTCACTAAGTTAAATAGTGTGACAAGAAAAAAAGAACCACAAGACCATTCATGCAAACAATAACACTCTTGGAACCAGTACTTTTTAAGGACCAGTTAAAATGATTAAAACATGCATCCGACATAAACCTGCTTTATATATGGATAGTATACTAATGCCGGGATACAATAAAAATACATTTTTACATCTCCTACTTGTTAAGCATACAGTTTAGTAAGACTAATGCAGCAGAAATATTTCGAGGAAATAATTTGTTGTGATTTCGGGACTCTTCGACAGTAGCACGTCTCATTGACTTCCATCTGTTTATCCGACCGTGTCATTAGAACTGTATGGGGTTTTTTTGTTAAGGTGATTTAGTGTTTCTTTGAAAGTTTATCTTGCTTTAAAGTAAAAAGCACAAACGATGCGTTTTGCTGTTTACTGTCTAATTATATGGCTTAATTTCACATCATGAGTGTGGATTTACAGCTAGCTAAAACGTCACAGTTTGCTTGGGAAAATGGAAAGGGTATTTTCCATGTTTCGCATGATGGACCGATACTCTTTTGACACATTTTATCTTGCGAGTATGAATTACAACATTTTATTGCATTGTATAAAGATGCATTTTTTTCCAATAATAGTACCTCTTGTGCTGCTCTGTGTAAAGCTGGCAGATGGTTCTTGTTGACTTGAATACTGCCAAATACATAGGCAAACATCTTCAGCATCACCCATGATATGAATCTGCTCAGGAGAGGGTAGGATGTGGAGATATATAAAGAGAAAATATTTTAAAAAATGACCGTCTCTGATAAATAAAAGACAATACATAAAACTTAGCATCAGGGAGACTGTTCTAAAACCTAAAGAAAAATGGCTGTTAGTAATGCCAGTAGCAAAGGGTAAAGAAGTGAGGATGAAGTCCAACTGGAAACATGTAAATGAGATAGATTGTGGTGAGACAAAGTAGGGAGAATAGGAATGAGTGATGACATGTGGAGGATGCGAAGCGGAAAGCGATAAAGAGGAAGGGTTGTGAGGGTGACAGCTGCAGATGGAGACAAAGGTCGTTGCTGTAAACGAGGAAGAAAAAAGGAGAGCAGAAAAGAGGGAGAAAGATTTTGAAAAGAGATTTGTTAGGCCACAAGAAAAGCCTGGAAAGTTGCTTTAAGAAGAGGAAAAAAAGGCAGAATGTTAGCTATATTTTATCAGACATTGAATCAATTTCTAACAATCTGTGGCTGAAAGAACAGAACATTAAACATTAAAACATTGGCATTAAAAGTCACCCAGAGACAAGATTGTGCCTTGAGGACAGTCATCTTGAGATGATCATGAATCTAGAAGCAGCCATATTTGAGACGCCTCAATCACATGAGATGCGCCTGTCCAGCTTTGAGGCATGGTTGTCAGTCAATCGGATGCTGACAACTTCAAGAATCATTCTTTCAATTTTACCATTAAGCAACCAAATAGGAAAGTATATGAAAAGATTCAGAGTTGCAAATGTGAGATTCATTTTTCACAAAATGAGATTAAACTTTTCAGAAAGTTTGGCCATTGCAACATAGGTGTAGTGAAGCAAACAAAGACACACGCTATGCAGCCACTAAGACCATAGATACATTCAAAGTACTAAACTGTGATCCTCACTAATAGCCACTCAGGTCTGGGTAGGCTGTCACCAAGATCCTCCATTTTTGGGGGGGCATGCAAATACTGGGTGTGCTGTGGCTGATCTATAAAAATTCCTGCTCAAATGTAAAGACATGCAAACTGATTACAGGAAATTGGAAGTGACCCGAAAAGAAAGATGAGATTCGAAACAATTTAGTTGGAGATAATGACAAATATTATTTAAATAATAATGATATAACTAAAGTTTTTTATAGTGCACTTTATACAAGTAGGCTACATTAGGTTCAGTCATTTTTTTGTTCAATTGTTTGATTATTGTCTGCCATCCTGCTACATTAAACAGTGTGCAATACAATGATTAGTAATTCCTTCATTCAAATTATTCTACTGTTGTTTCTGACAGCCAAATATGTTTACATCTTCACATAATCTCTTTCCATTGTCTGTCAATACACCAATGCTCCCTTTCAGGCCACAATGAACACTGAGATTTTTGGGTGACTTTGCACCTCAGTGCTAAAAAATACGCAAAAACTGCAGCCACAGTTTAGGTCAGTGTGAGCTTTGCATGTCCATCCATAAATTTGACTGGTTTTGTCACAGATATATGATCTGCATATTGATGATCAAACGCAAAAAAAAAAGGTTTGTACACGTTGTCTGCTGAGATACAAATGAAAATTATTTTGCACCTTGTCTGCAGCTCTGCTCTGCCTGTACAAACATGATTGCATGCGTTTTAAGATGTGCAAAAACCCTCTGAATATCAGCTAACAAATCTGCTACTGGTTAACTGAAGCATATAGGCAGTGTTTGCCAACCCCTTGTCGACATGCTGCTCGCTCATGTGTCATAACTGGACTTCACAGTGATCTTTGAAATATGTTTAAATTCATTATATTGATCTGATTTATATGCCAGCTGCTGATTGCATGTTATTAAAATACCCATTTCTGCTGATGTCCATATCAGTTTTTAATTATATAAATAACAACTCCATCAGAGCAGAATATAAATATGAATGATTTAAAAACACTTATTTTTCCAATTCCAATCTCAGGCTGGGAAGAGAGGCAATTATGACGATTATGCACGATGATTGCAACGATTTGGAAAGATTATAATTATACAATTAAATATGAGATATGTTGACAAAAGTATTAAGAGCGCAGTATGGCAGCCTTTATGTTGGGAAATTACCAAAGAACATAAAAAATACAAAGTATTATTTAGCAATGATACTAAATGCATACGGATACACAAGTTGATTTTTATTTTCTGTTGCACAAACATACCATGAAAAACATTTGATTCTTCAAACTGCACGTTGTCTTAAATTGTTTTCCATCCATTCTAAACATGCAGAAATCCATCCTACTTTTAACCCAATAGCCTCTTCACTATGGCAACTACAGCTGCAGCTTATGGCTATTATCAGTTATTATAATAAAACACACTGAGCAGTGATATATCTTTCTTTTATTAGCCCACACCTATTCTGTGTATATCAAAGGCTAAACATAGCAGGAGAACATCTCCAACTCAGATCCAGAGCTCTGTTAAGTCTTTAAAACACGAGGACAGACGGGCACAATTCTGTTTTGTTCAATGGGGTCCTTGTTCATTATAATTTAAAACATGTCTTCAACTGGCTCATTAACTGGGCAGCAATGAAGCTTGATGGATGAAAATAAGTTGTGCAAGGTTTTGGCAACACAAACAGTATTTTTTTGTTTATAAGGATCGGTTAACTGCTTGTTTAGATAATGTTTTAAATAAGATTTAATTCTCTCGAATATCAACAAGTAAAATAACAATTTCGGAACAAGATTCATCTTTATAGCACAATAATATGAAAATATATCTATATATATTTATAAGCTTATGTAATATGAAACAAGAACTTATGCAAAAAGATAAAATGTGAAGCATTACATCTGGAAGTCTTACTTTCAACTATTTTTGCAAACAGCAGCAGAGACACAAACCTTAAGAGGCCAGAAGAAATGCAGGTGTTAATGAGGGGAAGGAATGGGGAGAGAAGACTGTGTTGCCCTTGGCTTTCTTCCCCCTCTGGTGCTTTATGCACCACTCCGAGCGCCTCCCTTACCCTAAAACACACGGTCACAGGACAGCAGGGTTAAAACGGCACAAAGCTGCATTTGTGCTGCACTTGCACAAACATCCGCCTTCCAGAAACACGACAACAACAAGAGTAGCAGCCCTTAGTGACATGATTACATAAAGCTTAAACTCAATTACACAGTAGGAGGGAAAACAGCAGATACTGGGGACTATGTGACAGAGATAGGGGAAGCGGGAACATGGTCCATAGTTAGCCCATTACTTTTTATTCGGTCTGCAAGAAGCCTCCATTTTCTGTATCTTTGTTTGTGTCTTTTATCTTCCCCATCTCCTTCTCTTTTCTACGCCAAAGCTCTTGCAGTTCATTTCATTTTCTGTATCATGGCCTATCATTTATTTACACTCCTCTGGCATCTTTGCACCCACTTTCCCATCCCACAGTTTTTCTCTTAAGATACCTGTTGCTCTGGCAGACTCTCTCCAACCTGTCGCTAACAGGACTCCCGTAAACCTTACACCCACTCACAAACAAAACGCAGCACACCCTGCGAACCAGCCAGCCTCGATATCTGGAAAAGAAAAAAGAACATCATTTAAAGTAACAGGCATTGGTGAACGTGCTGGAACACAAAGAGCTTCAAAAGGATGAGTCTGAATACCGTAGATAACATCAGTACCTGGTTTGTCTCTCGCTGACATTCAGCAGGTTGTAGAAGCCAAGGAAAGCCTTTTGGTCAAGCATCTTGCACTAGATGATAAAGAAAAAACATGCAAATTAATTTGGATATTAAAATGAAACTGAAATCACAGAAATAATCACACATTTGTAAAGAAACACAAGCAAATTGAACAAGGATGTTAAAATGTCTCCAGGAAATATGGAAACTGAAGCAAAACTGATGTCTCAACAAGCCATACAGGCAGCGGGAGAAAAGTAGGGATGCATGACATGACTGATCCAACATTCACTGGATCATTCTGAAGTGTTTACTGACAATTTTAAACTATATTAACAAATGAAATTCATAGACAATAATCTTGGATAAATGGGAAATGCAACATTGTACTGTGTGCTGCTGACCTGAGAAGTCTGTGCCATTGATAAGTGCTAAGTCATTCAGTAGGGTACAGATCAACAGAAGTATGTCAGAGTCTATTCTCTAAAATATAAGGAGACGTTGTACGAACTTTAGAACTGGGCTTATGTGCTCTACTTTCATAGTTTGAGTAAGGACACAGGCAGCAGCTGCTGGATCAGCTGCAGCTGTATAATCGACTTTTTAGGGAGAACACCAAAGAAGCAAGAATACATTTTTATTAGTTTTTTAAGGTCCTTCTGAGACATTAGCATTTTAATTTGGGAAATGTCCAACTTTGTTACAGTCTTTATGTGCCTTTGAAGGTTCAGGTCTGAGTACATTGCTACACCCACAATTTAAGCCTCACTAATGGTTTCTATCTGTATTAACTAAAGCTGTGTGCTAAATGTTGAATGCTCTTTCATTGGTTCAAAAAAATGCTACTTCATTTTTGTTTTAATTTAGCAGAAGAATTTCTTCTATGCGATTACCCAGCATTTAAATAGCTTTATAGTCACCTGGTGACATCGTAGTGTATAGCTGTGTATCGTCTGCATAAATAAGGTAACTTATGTCATTGTTTCTTGTAATCTGAGCTAGGGGGAGCATGTAGATACTAAATAGCAGGAGCCCTAAAAGGACCTTTGGGGAATCAAAGATCCACTTTCTGTGGTCTTCGATGTGGAGTCATCTGATGATGCAAAAAAGTCCACGTCTTTCAAGTCAAATTTAAACCAGACCAGCAATGTACCAGAAAGCATGACCCAGATTTCCACATGCTCTAATGACACAAAGTTATTAACAGCATCAAACACAGCACTGAGGTCCAATAATGCCAACATTGTGATTCTTCTTTAGTGCGCATTCATACAGATGCCATTGAACACCTTAATGAGGTGAGGATTTTTGTCCACAGAGTGATCATCATCTATATTTCTCAAGGTTCGACTATTTCAACTGTAGGTATGTAACTCATACAATTGTCTTAATAGCACTAATAACCACAGCCCAGATTTCCTTTGTGCTACATTTATAAGAAAATATACCTGTACCTTAGCAGCCCCAGGTCTGTGAAAGACACTTATGAAAACTAGCAAATTCTCTTTGCCATTGGGAAAAACCGATATGAACGTTTTTTTGTTGTTTGAATTTTTTCTACATAAATCCTTTCTATGCATATCACCCATACCATATAGAGACACTTGTTGCCTCAGTGAGCCAGAGCAGTTCTGGTTTCAGAAAGGATATTTCAAGATGCTATTGCAGTTGACTTAGCTAAATCAAACCCGGATCTTAATTAAAAACTGATAGGCAACATTAAAGGGATAAGGACCTGAGTTTTAATGAGGTACAACCAAAAGAAGAGGTTGCATCAATTTGTATGTGGGTGTGTGTGTGTGAACCAGGTGGGTGTGTGAATATGTCACCTACAGGTGCAAGTGGTAAAAATGGTAAGAAGAGCAGAAACCTTACATGATTTGACACCTATGAGCAGCTGGTTACCTTGAAAGCCTCACGCTTTGTTTATACCTGACGCATTCAATAGCATGCAAAGAGGCACAAACCAACAGTGAGGCAATACTGCAATGTGTTTGAGAAACATTCAATTTTGTCATTTAGCAGCTCCATTAAAAATAAATGAGATGCAGACTTTTAAAAAGGCCTGGATTATAGACTTTAAACACTAAGAAAAAGTTCAGCAACAGTAACACTAAAACTCATGCTTCAATATGCAGATGCTTTCACTGCACGGATTTATTCATCCTCCCAAAATACTGCAGGGTAGCCGCTACTGCAGGGAACTTGGGTCTATTTTCAATTACTTAATGTAATAATTGCCTGACCAAATGGGGCACCTATAGACTAAGTATAAAGGATTAAACCTTCAGTTAAATCTGGTCAGAAACTTACTGAACACAGGAAAGAGAAAAATAGAGATGGCAGCATCTCAGAAAAAAGTCATTTACTCCATCCTAGCACTAAACTTTACCTAATCAATTTTAATACACCTTTAATATCTCCAACAAGGTAGTATTACAACACTAAACAGACTTTACACAACATGCATAGGATTTATTCAAATGGGAACCATTTACAAATGGAAACATCAATCAGTTTAGTATGATCAATATATTAATATTGAGGGTTCAAAGATCACATAGTAAAACGTCAGTGTACATGGTTATCTCAACATTGGTTAAATGTAATTTTTCTATATCATCAGTCTAGTTTTCCACCTCATATGTTGTCTCTATTTACATTGATGCACTTATTGATGATGGACTCACCAGGCTGTCCGGTGTGCACTGGTGGCAGCACTGACCCATAATTGGTCTGAGCAAGCCCAGACGGAAGGGGACAGTCACCTTTTTCTTGATCTTCAATTCCCATGACAACTGCAAGGTAGAGGGACACAAATATGTGACACAGAGACTAGAAGTGCATACACATGTCTGTACTAGTTGGGTCTTAAAAGAAAAAAAAGCATTCTCTTAAATAAAGATCTGATTTCACTGATAAAACATCAGGTATAACCAGAGCAGAGGAGAGAAAGGGCAACTCAGGCTTCCCATAACAGCTCAAAAAACTCATTTAAACTCATCTAATCAGACATGCTTGATTGTAACATCAATTAATGTTTTATTTTTACATTTTTAAATATATATTTTACATTCTCTCTACTCAAATGGTGTTTAATGATCTACTCAAAAAAAAAATATATATTTTCTTTGGGTTGAAATAGTTCACAGTATTTATGGTAAAAACATTTTTGACAATCATAATCTTCTTCTATATTTTTTTAAAAACATAGTAGTTATATCCAAAATGCTAAAAATTGGAAAGTAGGCTTGTAGCAGCCATAAAAAAACAGCTTTGTGCTTCAGGCTCTGCTCTTTACCAGTAGGTCCGAGGTAAGCCGACCATTCTTTAAACCATACATTTACCTAAGCTCTTTTAGATTCCTATTTGCTTTGATTGGTTTATTCTATCCCTGTGTTGGCAAGAAATATGTAACATTACAAAAAGATCGGTATTGATCCCTTTGAAAATAAATACTAATTGCATTTTAAAGTCATAATTTATTCTTTGAACAAGCTAAAAGTGTCCTTTTTAACGATTACCAGGGTGTGGGATTTCTTTCAGGAACTTGACTCCTTGTCGGTAGTATGTTTTAGTACAATAAATACAGAAGCTTATTATCTTGCTTTGTGTGTGGCGTTACTGTGGATGGCTTGGAGTTACAACGATGAGATAATGAATCTCCTGAAATCAATGACTGAAATGACAAAGATGGATTCCAGAAGATTCAGTCAAAGGCAAAAAAGGCCAGATTTAAGACAAGACACTATAGCAGAGACAAAGCTTTCATTTCAATAACAATACATTCAACTGCCAAAGTAACTCTGAGGAAAAAGCATAAAGGAAGGAATGAGGAGGAGACATGGTGAATAATTCAAGTGTGTAGGCTAAAGTTTTGTCTTCATCCAGTATTTAGTAATCCTTTGAAAATTCTGTTCATTTTCTGATGGCTCGACATGAGTCACTGATGCATCACATTCTGTGATTTGGTAAACATCAAACAGAATTAAGCACAGGGGGCAGAGCGTGTTCTCTAGTGATTGTGAAGAACAAAGCGTTCGAGATTAGTGCGCACAGGGTAAGAGGAGGGGGACAGTGTGAGAGGAGTATGCAAGCAGAGTTCTTACAGCAGGTCTATTCTGCTGAATTGGTGGAAGGCTTGTGTTGTTGTTTGCCCCATCCTTCTCCTCCAACATGATGAAGCCCCTTCAGATGTTTTGCCGAAAACCTATCGAGAATACAAAAGAGAAATTATAAAATTGTGTAGCATCATGTTAGATACCAAGGGGTATATTTAGAATGTGATTACTATGAACGTTTCTTTGAGTGCATGCAAATGTAAGTGCCTTAAAATGAGAGAAACATTTCCGAGAACAAAAACCCTCCCAAACAAGTCAATAAAACAAACAAAATAAGTCCAACTTTAGTGTGGAATTTTATCATTTAACTTAACAATAACGTAAATGTTTTCCATTCTTTCAATCAATACTTACGTTTCACCAAATAACCAGACCTGCCCTCTTAATTGATTGAAAGTTTAGAAAATCCCTACAGTGTTGATCAGAAGTTTACATACTCCTATGTGTAAGGATGGAATAGAAAACAACAAAAAAGCAAACTTCTTGTTAATGTTCTTAAATTCAAATTTGGGTCAAATTATAAACATAATATCACCAGTAATTTTTTTGCAAACTGCAGAAGAATCAAATACTTGTGCCGCCTCCAAGAAGTTTCCAGCATAAATCTCTTCCCAGTAGAAAAAGTAAAAGACTTCTAAACTAGTGGACACAAGGAACGGTCCAAGAATTAAATAACAATCCTCAAATATTCAGCATATATTTGATGACAAAACTTTGCTGATACTTCGTCACCCCTGCACTGCTCTCTCCATAAAGAAAACAGAATAAAAAGGTTTGATGTGTGTTTTGGGTTAGGATATTGCTGAAACACTCATTGGTTCAGTAGTTTAATAAGAATTTACTGAGTTAAGAGAAAATTGTTCTTCCTGTTACTATTACATCCACTTTGACTAACCTACCAGCATCACTTAGACTTAAAACTATCCCAGAGCATGATGCTGCCACCACCAGCACTGACAGCCCATAATACTTCCTAAGAGTCAAAGTGTTAAACCTATTCTATCCTCTTTGCCTCCACTTCAATCAAATCCTTTCCTCCAGAAGGCAATTTAGCTGGCAACATGAGCAGCAATGACTTTAAGCTGAACATAAAGGTATTTACAATGAGCTTTTGTATGCATGGTGGTTTGATCAGTTTTTTTAGTCTTCCCCTAAGATCCAGTTCTTTGTTTTGGCCTTAGTTATTCCTGAACTGTTTCTAATCATTTTTACAGGTTTACTGTTACCTAAAGTTGAAAGTTTAGGTAAGTCTAAAACTTCCTCACCACTGAGTTTTCTATCAAGGAGGATTATCTCTAACAGATACAATTTCTTTTTAAATAGATAAATTGGTCTAACGCTTGGCTTTGGGAACAGACGGATTCTATGCATAACTAAAGCTACGTTTTAAGTCTGTCAATGCCAAGAAACAATCTCGTTTAGGTTATTTCTGCTACTTCTGACAACAAGTAGCCAAACATCATTCCTAGATTATGCTTAAAGCTTGATTATTGCTTCAAAGAGTAATTTAGACACGTTACATGTAAGATATTTAGCAGTGTACTAGGGGAGGTGTGTAACCAATAACTAATCAATGAGCTCATGTGATTTCTTTCATTATTTATGAAAAACATAGTAAAAAAATAAATAAAACAAAAAAGCACTCGCCAAGCAGCTCGTTTGTTTGTCTCTCTGTTTTCACCCCCCCCGGAGGGTTATCATCATCATTTGTCAATGGTCATAATACGGGCCTTCTGTGGAAATGTGAGCACAATCCGCCCAACACTTTTCAAGTTGTTTTGAACATAGACAAAACAAACAAACAAAAGCCAATGAAAACATTACCTCCTTGGCAGAGGTAACCAGTACACCTCCATATTGGAAATTGTTTTGTTTCAATTTTTGTTTTATCGTATCTTCCCAGAAAAACAAAAAAACAAGAATACAAATACTTAAACCAACAGCCCTAAAAGTGGTTCAAGCTGCTGAGCGGTATGTACACTTCTGACCCACACTAATCTTTTTTAGTAATCTTCTTAGCTTCCGATTTCATTGCACTGCTTTGTCACTTTGTCATTTTAATAAAGTCTCATTAAAAATGTACTTTTAAAACCTCTGTGCTAACTTATGTATGCAGGCAGAGATAAATTTGGGATATAGCTGTTGCTCAGAGTTAAGAGGTGGAGGGCAACTTTGCTCAGAGACATTCAGGTGCAGCACGGTGCTCAGCGGTGGAGTAGAAATTATTACAACTCCATATACAGCAGTTTCAGTTTTTCAGCGACTCAAACGGGCATAAATGAGAAGTGGTCAAAATCTAATGTCTCTAGACCCAAACAAATGGTCTAATATGTGGAACTGGCTGTGCTGGTCTTCAAATGAGGAATCAGGACAATATTAAGGTAGTTTTAATGCAGATCAAGAAGAGGTCTGCAAACTCAAGGGAAATAAACCCTCATCAAAAGCCCACATCCTGTGAGAAATAGCCTTTGGGTTTTTTCGCCACCAGAACAAAAGGATGACGATGTGTCCCCATGTCATCAAGCCTCTTTAAATATATCAGCATCTTCATCCATCAGATTCAGAAAACTCATTTGGCTCAGGAGACACTCCCTTTGCATCTCTGCCTCTCACTCTGTTGATCCCACTCTGCCCCATTAACTTTGCTAATTAAAACTTAAGCTGCCCCCATGGGGAGACGCTCCATTTCAACTAGCTTCAAGTTCCCACATTCATTAACAAGTCCGGTGGGAATACAGACTTTGAGAAGAGGGTTACCAGATTCTGGGAGGCTTCACAGGTATAGAGGAAAAAACAACAGTAAATCAGCAGAGGTAGAAGAGGGGGGTAAGGGGCCTAAAAACTGGAATTAAAAAGCTGGAGAATCATCAAAGGGCCAAATGTGATTATATAATACAGCCAAGATGGAATACAAGGCCACATGAAAAATGATAACGGCAGAAGTATGAAGAGACATAAGGTGGATTTTTAATTTGAAATTTCATTGCAGTATCATCAAAACTTTATAGGTTTAAAGTAATATAATTATAAATAATTTAATTTTAACAACATGCTCATCACTAACGATGACTCACAAAACTTCCAAAATGTTTCATCGACTTTTTACGAAAGATAAAACTTCTATGACGCTAATAAAGCTTTTACTTTCTAGTATTAAGACAGAACTAAATAAAATACTTTAAATGCCAGATTGAAACTAATTTTACTAGATATTATAATTCCCTGAACTCATTTTGATGAGCACCTACTGTAGACTGAGCTCCTGTTAAATTGACTGAATTATTGCACTTCCTTAATGTTAAAAAAAACAACGACCATGACAAAAGACCGGGAACCTCAGGCATTAAACAGAGAGCAGCTTTTACAGCAAAAAACAAGAGAAATTCCAACACATGTACACGTGTCACTGCATCCCAATTTATGTGGATTTTAACCACAGCTGTAGGTGGATTTTCATCCGTCCCTAAACAAACAGACAAATCGGTGGCTAGTTCTTAATACAGCAAATTATAGCCACTAGCTGGTGTCTCTTCAACATTCTTTGTATCAACACACTTTAGCCTTCTGGACAGCATCATGCAACAAACACACAGATGGATGATGCTTGTCAAATTAGGACTACAGCCTTTTAAAAATAAAACAAAACTACAAAACGAGTTAAACAAATACAGCAACAGACTGAAGCTGTTGATTACAGAAACCTAAACATATAAAGGTGCATAAATTTGCACGTGTCACACATGGCACACGTAGAACAGTAATGTATTTTGGTTCATTTTTCTTCAGCTGGACCGTGCCTATACTTTAATCAAAAATTATGGGAATCCTTTTAACAGCTCAGGGATGCCTGTTAAATACCTGACCTACAAATCAGCTCACAGGTTGCAAACAATACAGCATAGTGGGATGGTGACGCACAGTTCCTACTCGTTACCGTCTTAACAGTTGCTTAATACAAAACCAGAAAATAAGCCATACATCATCATGGGGTAAGAGGACACACACCGTCTCCAGCACAAAAAAAAAGTCGACATCCGACTAAAGTAGGGTCCTTTACTTTTTCAGGTTAAATGTGATTCATTTCAATCAAAGTTTAACACATGAAAGCTGAACATTGTGAAAAGAAAAACCCATCAAGTTCATGCTTCTCAAGTCAAATAACAATGAATGGAGTCAAATTTTTGTGTATTTAGGGGAGTTTTAGAGCTTTGAGGTTTGTTCTTTGAATGAAAAAGTTTCCATTGCAGCCTTGCATTTTTACAGTGGGTCAGAGGTTTGCCCAAATAACTGCCTAATTAAATGCAATGTGAACTGTTGTACATGCTGAGTTGTGTTTAAGATATTGAGTTTTTTGCATGTCACAAAAAATCCTAAAACTAAAAGAGAGACTTAAAAAAAACTCACAATTTCTCAAATCTTAAGATTTAATGGGATTCACGCAGCATTTCAGTGCTTAAGAGAGCTCGTAAAGTGAACCAAATGGTAAGAGTAGCAAAGCCATAGTCTTCTCTGAGTGAAACACACAGAGAAGACTATGGCAACAGATAGAGGTGTATTGTTATAATCTGCCATTCTGGACCTTTTGGATCTGTTCAAGTTTTCATTTTGGGTTTTCAGTCATGTTTTTATTCATGTTATTCTTTGCTTTCATCAAGAATTATATCAATTTTGAATTTTTAGTGCAAGTCTCCCTTGTTATTTCTTTCAATTATCTTTTCTGCATTTCTGGTATTTTTTATTTATTTGTTCCTTAGTCTAGTTTTAGTTATTATTTCTGTTATCTTTAGGCTGTGTTTTACATGACATAATAGTCATCTTAAGTTACCTCCAGTCCTTATCCTATAATTTTCCCATTGGTCATTCATTATTTATTATCTTTTTTTTATTTTCTGGTTATAGTTAAGGCCAGTTTTCCCTGGTTACTCTTTGTCGCCCCCTAGTGCCCATTTCCTTTCTCCTTAGCTCCCTTCTATCTGTTTCTGTCCACACCCGCTCCCTATTAGCTGATCTCTCCATCCATTGTTCTGCCTCCCACATATGTATACTCCTCCTCTGCAGTTCCTCAGAGCTGGGTCCTCCTCCTTACCACCTGTAAGGTTCTCCTCAGTGTCTCCCTGCTTTAGTCCTTTAGTTCCCTGCCATATGTTGGTTGGATTTAATCTTCTGTTGACACCAATTAATCATTAAACCTGCAAGAAACCATATCTGCTTCAGTCTCTTTACAAACCCCCTGTGACATGTATGGCAGACACACCACCTACACAGTAATTGAGGACAAACTTGTTCAACAATCATACAATAATTTATACAGTGATAAGAAACCATCATCTCCATAGAGTTCCTTTCAGCAGCTGGATGGGTTAAAGGTTACATCATTTTATCAAAGATGAATAAATAAATATATCTAACGAGAGAAAAGTAGAAAATACAATGTGGAGGGATTTAAATCACATTACAGACTGCTACTTGCTCTCAATGATAGATATTTTAGAAGAATTGGGAAAAATCAGAGAAAGACAAATAAATAAAAGTCTACACAACTACAATCACATACACTGTACTTTTTACTGTATGTAAGAAAGGGAGACTTGCCGCTCTACATGATGATTTTGGTATCCACGATCTAAATAGTCATATAGAAGTTTGCTTGTGTGATGACAGCTCCTCTCTGGCCTTTTTTTTTTAACATTTTTTTGCAGCTTGTGGCATTTCTTACTTTCCAGGCTGATGCATTAAGTCAGAGCAAGAGACACATCTGCTTAAAAAGTATTTTCTGTGTGACCCATGGACCAAGTTACGATTAAATACTTTTTTTCTCTCCTCTGTGGGGGCAGTGGCGCTACTCTAAGGCCCAGCTTGGTTTTCATCATCTATTTTTCCTTATTTTATGTTGGACTTTTTGGCAAATGCAGCTGCCTTTAACAATCAGGCAATCACAGTAAAATGCTCACAGGTGATATTGACAAAACATGGTGAGTAAACAACAATTAGCAAATGAAAATATCAATGTCAATGTAAAGAAGGCATGTTCAAACATTTTGATGCTGTGTGACGACTTTGGTAAAGTTTGGCAAAATGTTGTCATCAGGGAACTTTTCTTAAATATGTCTGAATTTTATAACAAGTTAATTTGTCTCTAAGGATTCCTAAGGGAGCATTTACGTGTTTTTGCTGTTGTTCAATGTATAAACACACTGAGGTTTTAGAAGACAGCCTCTCAGCAACTATTTGAATCATTTTTAAGGTAAAACTTCTTGACATGATTTTTGAGCTAAGGCAGGATCTCCCTTTAAATATGGTCCCAGGTCTGATTAGATAAAATTATTTTATTATTTAAGTACTAAGCCAGCAGTTGCAGTGATATTTACCTTTTAACCATCAGCTGAGGCTTTAAATGCACTGAATGTCTGAAAGCACAAAAGCCAAAAGTGGAGGTTTAGAGATAAAATCATTTTTTTGTTGTGAGGAGTGCAATGGTTAAGAGGGTAACAAACACAGATAAAACATGCAAGTAAGTTAAAGCAACAAAAACAAAACCAAACAAAGCTAGGAGCAGCTAAATCAATCAATACAACTATGAGTACAGTAAGATTTGTTGACAACTTAAAGCATCTGTATAAACAGGCAGGAGAACCGCATGGAGAAACAGTCAAACCTGGAAACACATTTAGATGCGTTTCTGCTGCACATCCTCAAACCTTCTTCTCAAGCTTTTTTTTTCTAAAATGTGAGAATTGAGGCCAGGATTTAGCTACTACACTTCTGTGCAAAGCATAATCGTTTCTTTAAAAAGAGAGACAAGAAACACATTGGCAAGAACCTGAGGTACATTTAAAAAACAACTTTGAAATAGCAGCTAATTTGCAACCACTCTCAAACACCTGCAGTTCCAGAAGACAGATTTTCGGCACCCCTGTTCTAACTTTCTTTCAATGAGTTTGCATAAAGATTAGCTGTCATCTCCTGCATTAGTCTTGCTACACTCAGGAATGAAGATCTCTGTCATCTCCACTTACCTAAACTAAATGACTCATCAATTAAATGCTGGCAGTAACATCCCCCCAAAAAACGAAATCATCTATAGTTGAAGATGTATCTATTTAAGAGTTGATGTGAATGTTTTAATGCATAAATTAAAGGTTTTCAGCATCTCATTTTGCTTGTGCAATGCATACTCCAGTCCACCCCGCCCAGAAACTTGATGGAAACTAGATATCTTAATGCAACATTATTCAACAATGTGATGAATAGAACTAACTTCAAGTAGCTAAAGTGTAATTCAGAGGATTTAAGGACTTGTAGCAGAATAGCAGAATGAAAACTCATTAAAAAAACAGTTCCTCTTCCTTTTCTTTATAGAGTGTGAAGAAACTACTGCTGCAGCAAAAAACCAAATGAGAAAGGTCTAAATCCGTTTGCAGTTCCGTTCTGGTGTTTGGTTATTATCCTATGATATATGCACTGGGGTAAGACAAAACAGCATGGAGGGCTGTAAAAGAAGATTATTTTCAGTCTGTTCTAATAAATCTATCAAAGCATTGTTTTAAAAACAGAGACTATATTTTGACATGAATTACAAAATAATCTTCTGAAAGTCAGGCCTGTTAGGATTTCTAGTTGGGGCGACAGGTTGCGTGTTTTATCATAATATTTTTTTCCTATCTGAAATTAATCAATACCACAGCAGTCAATGGCTGCAGAGAAGTAAATCTACACAGGCCTTCAGCTGTGGTTTCAATAGAACCCAGCAGATACTGATAGGGGGACCCAACAAGTGTATTTAAAAACAACAAAGAACTGATGATAACATTATGTAATCTAAAGCCATGTGATGCTTTGTTGTTGGGCTCTTGATTATTTAAATATTTTAACATACTAAATAGTTTTGAAATACTTCAGCTGAAGGCAGCTCAACCTACTCTCTGATCATTCCTTTAAAAAAACAAACAAAAAAAAAAAACACAAAAACTATAACTTTATAGATATCTAGTCCGATTTTTTACCCTATCAGATTATCAATGCCCCAACAGATTTTTTAAAAGATTATCTTTAAAATCAGGCAAAAAAATTCCTCTAAATGGAAGCAATGTTTGTGAGTGGAGGGATTACATTACATGTGTCCTTAAATCACTGTACTGGCACACTGTTTCTCATTAATGGTTTTAATACCGAATTGCTGGTCTATAATGCCTCGAGTGGTCCTGTGCATGTCGGAGCAAATTATTAAGTGTAAAGTTAGTGTTCAGTGTTTTTAGGACTCAAATTAAATATTGGTGAGGTTGACTTTATCGTCTTTGTTTCAACTCTAGTTTACCCCCCCCTTAACATCTTGTTAGAGTATTGCCTCACAATTACTTTATTTTTTTTATTTGGGACTTTAAAGTTGTCTTATTTTTGTGATGCTTGTATTTTTCACTAGTCTTTGTACATTTTTCTGTATTTTTAATTTTATTCTCCATATTTATTTTTACGCACAATGAATTATGGCTCATAGAAATGTTGCAACACAGAGGAACTAATCTGTTAAGAAAGTCACAGTTTTGTGATATTACAATGTGTTCCTTTCTTTTGAAGAGATCATCTGATTATGGACTTCATAATCAAGCTATAAACATCATTCTCATGATTACTTTACCCTCAGGTCCCATCAGCCCCCTTGATCAATAAACTCAGCCGAGAAGTACTGAGGAGCCTGAGGCATGAAAATATACCACCTTTCATCTCCCTCACCTTTATGGGGCACAACCGAAAGCATCTTGGCAAGTAGCATCCTAAGTTAATACAGTTACTGCAGTGGAACTACGACTTTTTAACTGGAGAAGTTTATTTTCTAAGGTGCTATTGACTAACAAAAAGCCTCTACTTTAGAAAGAAATTGCTTTAACCTTTTTCATATTTTATTTAATCTCCAGCCACTTGGTATAAGATAAATATTCAATGAAGAGCAACACTAATACCACACCATATCCAAATAACTTAATTCTGATTTCCTCTAAAACAGACACACACGATAAATGAATGAATAAAAAATAAAAGAAATCACCCAAAGCCCTTTTCTTGGTGTATTAAATATCCTATTATTTAGAACTGCATGAATTACCATAAAAAAACAGAGAGGCTCCTTTCTGCACCTAAGTCTGGGGTGAATCTTTAAAACCCAAAGGAAATAAACGCAACATGCTAGCCATCAATTATCGAAACAACCAACATTTACAGCCAAACTGTAATGTACTTTAAATGCTCAGTTTATTTTTGTTATTGTGTTTCATTGTTGCTGACATTTAAACGGTATTAGCTGCTGACGTGTTTTATTATGGTTTATTACTCCATGCTGTGTTGAGCATATGGAATTAAAACCTCTGCAAGAAGCACGTTTGTGGAAATAAAACTCAAACCTAAATTACTATGCATAAAAACATCTTGAATGATTCAAGAGTTTATGTTCACAGTTTAAAAATGTGGTTTTATGAAACATTCTAGACTCAATGTATATTCATTTGATTTCAAAGCTAAACGTTTGTATGCGTATGTCTATACAGTAGAGATGAGCCTCTAGGATATACTGCACCACAGTTCGGTTTACAAACAACATCCTCTGGAGTAATTTAATACTCCCTTTGTGTGAAACAACCTTCAACTGTAGAAGTAAGTTACAAGTGATCTGTGGTAAGAATGTAATGAATGCTACTCGTCTGTGTCACCAGGCCTTTGTTATGTACATTTATAGAGATTTCTACTTGCTCTGTATTAATCCATTCCTCTGAACATCTCACATAATGAGCTGCATTCTGACACAGAGGTATTGAAAGGAATGTGTCTTATACATGCTGGGTTGTTTCCATCTGAATAAAGTCAGAGGGGAAATAATTGCTTAAGTCCGACTTTGTTAATTTTTTTAATACAGGTTTTGTTGCTCTTATTTTTATGATTGAGCTTCAGTAAGTACTTTAACTTTTATAAAGAAAGTTAGAATACTGCATCTCAATGTCAAAAGCCATGAAAACAGCATAAACAAGCTTCCTTGGTGTCATTTTGAGTTATGTACAGATCCTCAAAGAGCCTAATCTAAGATTTCCAGTAATTTCAAACTTGTATAAATCAAAAAAGAACTAAAGAAGATTTGACCATTTGAGTGTTGGCACTCAGCAAAGTACTTGAAGGAGAAGACAGGCTTCAAACTTTCATTAGAATCTCACAGGAAGTTAGCAAGTGCTAACAGAAGCTGTTGATTTGAACAACATTGTATACCTTGCTCCAATACCTTCCCCGACAGTGGTCGTCAACAGCAGTTCCATGTCAATAAACTGCATTATTTTTCGATGTAAAGATGATGAAAAATGCATTAATAAAGCAGAAAAATACCCCTTAATGTGTAATGAGAGTTAATAAAGCAGCAGATAAAAAAGAAGTCTCCATGATTTTCTTAAGTAAATCCTAAGATAGATTTAATTAATTTATTAGATTTTCCTTTTTCCTGTGGGGAAAAAAGAAAGAGTGTGTGTACAAAATATGTAATCATTTTTACAAAATATTTGCTTGTGGTCACAACATAGATATAAATTGCATACAAAATACTAAACAATTATCCAACACAGCGCACCTTCTAAAATAGAGGAACAAAACAACACAATCAACAGGGATAGCCTGATCAAACTTTTATTTAGGCTGAGGTGGCGCTACATTCTTAAAAGCCTTGCATTGCAAGGAGAAGCACTTGAATAACATTTTTACTCAAAGTATGTAACCAAATGTCTTGACTTTATTTCTTTCCCAGAGCTTCAGGAATTGAAAAAAATGTCTCATATTTAACTGGGTCAAATTCTGTATAAGTGGCTTGTCAAGCTGCATCATTACAAATGATCAAGCTACTGCTTTCTATCAATATGTTTCTATTCTATTGTTCTACTATACTGGTAAGATGCATTCAGACCAAACGTGGTGTCCATGGCAAGGGCGGTGGATTTACATAGCAACCCTACGCAAATTGTGCAGGGAAGGATGGTCAAATTGTTGGCTTCCAGGTGAATTCCACATGATGAGAGCGGTCATCGCTCTGCAGACTAGAATTTGCCAAACTACATGTTGACAAGCCACATAGTTTTTGGAACAATGTCCTATGGACAGATAAGATAAAAATTAAACTTTTTGCAAACGCACATTCACTTTATGTCCACAGATGAAAAACTTAAGCACATCAAAAAAAGAACACTGTCCCTACTGTGAAAAATGGCAGAGGCTTTTCTATGTCCAGGGGCTGGTGCTTTGTTTCATCTGGCACAGGGCATCTTGAATCCATACAGGATACAATGAAATCTTAAGACTGTCAAGGTATTCTAGAAAGAAGTGTGCTGGCCAGTGCCAGAAAGCTTGAGCTCAGTCACAGGTTATGTGTCTTGCAAAAAGATAATGACACAGACAACTAAAAACACCCAAGAGACAGATATTGGACTATTTTGAAGTGGCCTTCTATGAGACCAGACCTAAATCATATTGAGTATCTTTGGAAAGAGCTGAAACATAGAAAAAGGCACCCTTCAAATAGGAGACAACTAGAGTTTGCTCATGAGAAGTGAGCAAAAAGGTGCAGAAGAGCCATTAAGTTACAGGAGTCTTGATTACAGTGTTTGGCTCAAAAGGCCGTGCAACAAAATATTAAGTTAAACGTACCATAACTTTCATCCAGGCCTGTTTCATAAGTTTTTATCTTTTGAATTTATTTTGCTGAAGCATGGTTGAAAGCAATGTCTGACTTTTATTTGTTCATTAGAATTTAATTTATATTTACTATTACTTTTGTCATATTCAAGTTATTTCTGGGATCATTGTGGCTTTTTCTTTTGTTAAATGAGGGATATGAACAATTTTGTGTGTGTGTGGCTATGTTTTGTTAGCCTGTGGGGACAAAGTTCCAAAAAATATGCTACATTTTGGAAACATATTGGTACTTGTGGGGACCAACAACTAGTCCCGATGAGGAGAAGTTATCCTTTTAGGGTAGGGGTTAGGTTTAGGTCTAAGGTCCAAATTGAGTTTAGGTTAGGTTTAGGGTTTGTTATATGTTTGCAATGGTTAGGGTTAAAGTACGGGTCATGGTTAGGCCACATAATTAAATACAACATGAATAGAAGTCAATGGAAAGTCCCCACAAGGCTAATGTGGCACAACACTGTGTGGGTGTGTATGTGCACAAACCTGGTAAATAAATCCAAATCGAACACAGAAATGAACTGCTGATTCCATTCATACCAAATGACATAATGGAAAAATTGTTAGTTTTGTTAAAGTAATGATGAGCTTATTGCTGCTAATTTTGTCTGTCGAATGTTCAATAGATAAATCATTTCATAGTTGACACTAAACCTAAAACTATTTTCTTTAAAAATAAGAAAATGACTTGTCACAGTGCAGTGCTCGTTATATAATTACTCAAACAATGCTGTGTTCTTCTCAAATGTAGTGCAACAAGTTTTCAAGGAAATCTGCGCAAGACTGTAATTCCACTATGTCAAACAAATTAGAGTTGGTATTCTGGTTATTGACCTCAAGATGGATCTTTCCATTAAACCTCACTGCTTCAGAGAGATTCTTCATTCAGCATGACTTCTTCACTACATTTCCTCCTTTGGAGGTACAGTAGTATCTGAGTCACAGTATTACAAAAGTGAGCACACCCCTTACAGTTGTTTCTAAATGTTTTCATATTTTCTGCTGTGAACACACTTTTAACATGACATTTTAACAAAATATAAAGTAGACAGTGTACTGCTTGGATAACAGTAAAAGTTTTCTCCTCACTCAAACAAACAAACAAATTAGGCCCAAAAGGTTAATAGTTCAAGTACTGGCATGTCAGGATAATCCAACAAAAACTGCAACAACAGCTCCCAGCATGCCATGCAGCTCTGATGTAACCAGAGGTGATACAAACGCAGCAAAAGAAACCATATTTCTCTTCTGCAGCTGCTACTGTTCAGAGAAAGACTAACTTAGTTGAGCTGTGTTTTCTCTTGGCACAATGTAGCATTTTCTGCTTGAAGCCTGTAGACAACCTTATTTATCAATCCTTCGATGAGGTAGCTTGTAAGACTGGAGCCAGGAGGACTGACTGCCTGCAGAGCCTTCTGATTATCTCCTCAGTCAAGTGTACTGATCAAGATGAACCTGCCTCAGTTGTTGATTAACGAAGAAGTCCATGAATTGAAGATGCAAAAGTCCTCCAAGCTTAAAGTTGACTGAATTACAGTGTTCAGACTTGCTTTGGCCAAGCACGACAACTAGACCTGTCTTAGAAGTGTGTTATGATCAGTTATATTTACAAATGACCTTCGGCTAAATTTCAAAAGGATGGATTATTCTGTATTTTTATTTCCCACTAGGAAAACAAGTTAGCATTTACGGTTCCCTCAGTGAACTACAGCTAGAAACAGCCAGTGGCACTCAGCAATCCCACACCATGACACATCCAAACCATGCATATGTGTGTGCTCTTCACAAGTTTATCGTTGTTTCATCAGACCTACGACCTTAGTTATCTAAACTTTGGCAAACTGACTGCAGCCTTTCTTGATTATCTTTGTTAAAAGAGGCATTCCTCTGGGATGAAAGCCATGCAGACTAATATGGTGAAGTACAAGGCAGATGGTCTGTAAACTGAAAAGCTTACCCTGCTCCTTCAAACTCTACAGTGACGTGGGCAGCACTCGCATGACTAGAAATTATCCTTGCACGTGCAATTCTTTGGCCGACCATAGTGATGCCTATTCTGTATGTAACTTGTCTAGCTTAATCACGGCATGTACTTGGGTACCATACTGTAGCTCAGGCTAAGAGTGCTGGTAGTCTTCTTAAGCCTAAACCATTGTTAATTGGAGCGACAGCTTCTCTTTTGAGATCCTCAGCTAGTTCTTTGCCATGAAATCACATATTCCTACTTCCAATGAATAGTATGAGAGAGTGTACAAGAGGATCACACTTGATCTAATATTTTAGTTCCCTTTTCACACTTGAGACCTTGTAACACTAAACAGTCACTCGACACTGGTGAGGGAAAACAGCCACTTGGTCACATCTATGTTTCCACTTAGGGGTGCATTCACTTTGTTGCCAGTTGTTTCAGTTCTCCAGAAATTAGACAGTTTTACATCATTATCCATGTAGTATATTGACTCGATTGCATCAGTGTCATGTCGAAGGGGATCTGTTATAATAACATGCAACATTTGTTTCAAGAGTGAAAGAAAAATAAATTTGTCTAGGAGACATTAAATGGGGGTTCCCAGTTTGTCCTTTTATTAACGCACTTCTTCTTTTTAGCATTCTGTTGTGAACGTCTTATATTTGCCCTGAAAAAGGATGACCTTGTGTCAAAGATAAAATAACTGTTAAACAAGATGTAAACCTATTAAACTTGGAGTTATGAGGAAGCAACTGTTGGTGTTACTGAAACAGATTGATCTTTGAAGTTAAGAGAGACTTCGCACATTAAAATATTTCACAGTGGTTTCTTCTCAAGACTTGCATGAAAGCTTTCAAAGCTTCTTAAACATCTTGGCTTGTGAATCAATTACCAGACATGCATGTTGCATAACTCTTCACATCGCATTACTGTTTGTGAGTCATATTCTTTCTGGGAATTTCCCAAATTTAGCTAATACAATTTGAACATGCTTATTATTTTTTTTTTTTTTGCAATCTTGTCGCACAGAACTTGAACATTTTTATGAGTTTGGTATATTAAAGATGCTCAGTTACATTTTTTCCTTTTTACCCCAACATAAATATGGCAAGATAGCTGAGGTGTCTTGCATCACACAGTGGTTAATAAAACATCAAAGCTGTCAGGGAGAGATGGGGATTTGTTTAAAGGTACAGGAGAGGAGGAGAAAAACTGAGGTGTAAAAAGGGAAAATGAAGTGTGTCTGACACATAATTACTCCTCCTTTTTGTGACACCAAAAGCGAGGCAATAACCTTTTTATCTGACAGTATAAGATAGAAATTACTGAGTGTTAATCATAATTATCATCAGATCCTATTAGTCCAAAACATGTTGATCAGTGTAATTATCCAATCCTGTTGGTCCAAAACAATCATGACTCTATTTTTCTGTCTCTTTCAACTGTTCTCTCTTATTTATCTTGGCCAGTTTTTTGAAGAAATCCCTTAATCTCTGTTTTCTCTCTCTGATCCTTGGTTTATCTCAGACATTTCTCATCAATCTGTTCTTTGTCCTTTGTGACTTGAGTGAGAACACAAAGTTCAAAACGAAGCACAGCTTTTCATAAATGAAAGTAAAACCTATTTCCTGATGGTCATTTTGTACTATTTCTGTAGGTTTGTTTTGTTTAAGTACTGAAGTGAATCATCATAGTGGCAACAAACATCTCACAATCATCTGACAAACCTGACACATGACTCAGAGCATTTAAGTCTGACAACAGAAGGAGGAAATGGAAATAAGATATAGATTCTCGTTCTTACACTTTTTTGTAATAACTTTGTTTACAGTTTGTTTATTACTCTCTTAAGCCTTGTGAGGACTATGAATAACTTCAGCCAATTCTTTCATGGGGTTCTCTAGTCTTCCAGAGGATCTTGAGATAGGACAGTGAATTAAATGGGAATTTTAAATAGGGCTGTCATTGATGACTCGTCTTTTTTAATTGAACCTGTTGGTGGTCAAATTTTCAATTATCATTCTCCTTAAAGCAGCCTTTGTGCTGCTTTTATACCTGATTCCTTTAGACTTGGATTGATTGGGGACCATTGTTACTATTTTCATCAAAATAGTAGCCCGTCTGCAGCAGCCCTCTCTCGGCATTGCTGTGTGAGGTACCAGTGGCTCTGTTTTTCTTATTTTATTTGGCAAAAGGTCTATTTCATTTGTTTATCTGAATGTGTTGATCATCATTCCCCAAATAAATGAAAATAATAATTGTCATTATCTAGAGATTTTTAATAATAGGAGTTTAAGTGCAGCTCCAGATGAGCTTTTAATGCAATGACGACACGAGTAGCTTCTGTTCCAATTGACACAGATCTGTCTTGCGTGCTCCCGTTCTCCCTGAGTCCATACTTTCTGTGTTCTTGTGAAGAACGTACTTGGCGAGAACACAAGTTCGTACTTGCCTTCTTGAGAAATGAGAAACGGCCTACGTCATTACCATTGTCTTCCTGTCAGTCCTCATAATCAGACTCCAAATCTGAGTTCTTCTATCATTCAGGAGATCAACCTGAAAGCTCAGGTTTGTACTGGAACGGTAGTACATTCATTACTCCAGTTAAGTTATCCAGTATTTCTTCTTGTTCCAAAAAGGGTTCTTCTACCAATACTACAGATAATCCATCCAAAGAGTAACAGGGTAAGGCTAATCAGTGTCCTCCTTGAGCTGCTACCAATGACATCCTCAACCTACGGCATGTAATCATCTGGACAACCCGTCCTTTTATTTCAAATGTATTTTATCTTCAGTACTTTACTCCTTTTATGTCTGTCTTCCTTTCTCGCTGTCTTTCTTCGCATCTGTTCTTTAGAAACGAATGCATTTGCTTCATGATCCATCAAAATTACATTAATCTATTATGGAGAACAGAGGATGGATCTGTCATATGTAAACATACAGCCAGTGTAAATTACCGTACTGGGTAGAAGGGCTTTTAATCACGACAAACATGGTGCTGAATCTCTGTGGGTTCTGTGTGAACCTGTGTTAAAATTAAAGTTGCGTTAAACTTAAATCCCTGTCTTATTTACCGTGTTTGCATATAACAGACAGCATCTAGGGACAAGTTAGGATGCCTGTATAATGATTTAAAAAGTGAAAAAAAAATCCCCTCACCTAAAACATAAAACTGTTGCCAGTTATTCCACCTAATTAGGTAGATTAGACAAACAATTAACCTTAAGCCTGGCGAGCCCGGTACCGGGCCAAGAAAACACCTGCAGGTGTTCGTATATTTATAGATTTGGCCAAAAATAAGTCATATTTTTTGCATTCACATTTCAAGAATGAGCTTTAAATTTTCTAAAAACATGTTTCAAAATTATTTTTGCACAAATATTTTCAGTTTTACAGGTATTTAAAAAAAAAATAATTTAGATTTAACATTCCATCTGACATGCAGACTATGCCGAAGTTATGCAACAGCACGCCGCGGGTTTTGGTCACACCCCCTAATGGCTGGCATCAATCAAAACTAGAGGCTCGTACCTTGCCAGTGATGGGTCGGGGGTTCTTGTGCGACCATTTCCGGTGATGTAATCGGCATGCGTAACAGTAGTATGTCTTGAGCGTAAAAACTGCCAGCACTGCTGCATTGTATACAGTTCACTTTACGCGCTGCTGCCTTGCAGTTTGCTCCGCATGGATCCCCTTTCGTCTCGCTTTTTCTCTAACGCTTTTTCTACACATTTATCTAGCCAGACTCCCTTTTATGAGAGTAAAACTGCATTTGGCACTGTGCAAAAATCACATTTCCGCCTAGCAAACTACCCACTAAAAC
The DNA here is from genome assembly GCA_034780135.1 of Jordanella pulchra. NCBI lineage: Eukaryota > Metazoa > Chordata > Actinopteri > Cyprinodontiformes > Cyprinodontidae > Jordanella > Jordanella pulchra. The sequence continues at coordinate 64,088 of JAUZNJ010033244.1, forward strand.
CTTTGTGGAACAAACATGCTTTAACTTATTCAATCCAAACTTGCTGGAGTTCTAGTAAAGATGTGGGTCTACAAAGTCTAAGGCCTCATCCAGAGTTTTAAATGGGTTTTCATGGAATTTTGCAGTGTTTATTATGGATATAAATCTGACAAGGGTAAAAATTTTTTCTTTTTTCTTTGTTTAATCACCTATAAATCAGACATGGTGACATTTACAAGAGTGGTTACTCCAAAACAATATTCGTTAATACCTTTCTGTCATACAAATACAAACATTTGTACTTCCAATTTATAGTTTGGGAGCCGTACATGCTTTAACTCACATATCTAATTTCAGGCGGAAATTGCTCCTAAAACCCTCTGTGCTTAAGGGGTTGTACATTCAAGAACAAAATGCACTAAAAGAGGAAGAAAAGCAGCCTCTTTAAGGTTTAAGTTTTTATTACAAGATATTTGTGGTCCTTCACACCTTATAATTTTAATTAGAGGCTTTTAGGGATTCTTTGCTAATAGCTAATAACTAACATATCTGGTTTTACTTGTAGTCTTAGTAGATGAAAAAACAAATTGAAGCAAACCTGACCTCCATGCCTTTACCATGCTGTTGGAAAGCATGTCTTTTAATTAAAGTGTAAAGTATAAGTAACCGGGATCTTATAGAAATATTCAGGCTTTCATTATAAAAATCCATAAAACAAGTACAAATTTAGACAGTCGGAGGCTGTCAGTATCAGCAAAATTTGGGTATTTATGTCATCAACCAACTCTAATGCTGTGTGGGAGTGGATTTTTATTATAAAGAGGATTATATGTGGTCCACAAAAGGCATTTTACAAGGATTTTTGTGTTAATAATTGCACTGCGTCTTTTTAACCCAATGAAATTGTAACTACCTGTGTGCTGGTTGACGATTAATGGTTCTTTCATTGCTGTGGTCCTCTAAAATGTGATGACTTAACTGTCATCATGTTTGTTTAAGAAATTTCTACAAGCACTCTACCTCTGACATTAAAGTTAAAACAGTGTGCTGCTGCAGGGAGAAAAAGAGCAGAGTAAAGTTATAGAATTCCTTTTGTTCTAGGAAATCAATGAAACTCCCTGGCTCAATGACGCACAGCCACTGATTCACAGATTGATTTTCTGGGTGCGCACGCAGTGAAGCAGCGAGACAGCCGACACGTCCAGGTGCATCGTAGTGTACCTTTGCCCTATTACCATTCCTCTCCAACAGCCTGGTGCAGACTGTAAATAAAAGCCTATTATATCGTTGTCCCTGTGGCGCTTTCTATTTGCCGGCTCAGCATAATCCTTATGCTCTATTGATTTGTTTAAGAAGGATCACAGACGTGCCAAAGATGAGCTGTTAATACCACCTCTAAATACATAATGTGTACTCAGATTGCTTCTGTTTTATTATCTTTTCCTGAATGCGTAAAATGATTTTTTTGCTGCAGAATAAAACATTCTATTACAGCAATAAACATTTGTCACAATTATACTAGTCACAAATCAGGTATTGATGTTTTTAAACTAAGTAATGCATCTAATTTTAAGTTCATTCTTAAGAAAACCCCACGCATTACACTTCAGGGAAGCACTGACACGAGAAAAGCCAATTGCACAACTGAAAACAAACAGCTCACAATATTTTTAGTGGAAACCTTTTTTTTTTAAAATGATTTTGTTGCATGATTACACATTTCTATCTAAGAGAGTAAACATACTACTGAGCTGGAGGTGACACCATTCATCACTGGTGCAAAAGACTCGTCTCATTTAACATAACTAGGATTCCTGTATTGACAACATACCAATTGCCAGAAGACAGCTGCTCATTTGGCTGCTCAGTCACCTCAAAAGTCCTAGTTTTGTAAGTAGAACTCTCTTTATATAGCATCTTTCTAGATCTAACTATCTCACTGTGTTTCCCTAAACCCAACAACGCATAAAAAACAAGACAAATTCAGAAAAAGTAGATTTTGGGTGAGTGTAGCTCAGCAGAGAGAATCTTAATGTTTTACATTTCAAGCTTCCTACAGACCAATGACTATGTGCCCCAGAGTAAGGCAATTAGTCTGCATTTTTTCTGCATGTTGGATTAATAAATAGCATATACATAAAACAAAATCAGAATCAGAAATACTTTAACCCTTTACGGACGATGGGAGCGCCCGCGCTTCCAAATGCTTACATGTTTTTAAATGCCTGTAGAATTCGAACCACGTAAGGTAGAGCAATTATTTTTTTTGCATATTA
>JAUZNJ010033245.1:4053-34758 GCA_034780135.1 Jordanella pulchra
GGCTGTTGCGAGCCAATGTAGGTGAACAACAGCACAAACAGAGGTGTCGCCGTTGATGTGCAAAATTAGCCAAACCACTGTATCCCATATTTTCCATGTGATATTGAATCAACATTATTGATCTCAGTATGAGGTATAAATGGAGTATTGTAGAGTTTAGTTCCTATACTCTGAGTTTAAGGCAGAATGTGTATGTAGTGTCTGTCTTTTCAACCTTAGCCGCGTGTCACACACTCTTTTTGCCCACACACTGTTACTAAGTAGAAGACTGATTATGTCCCTTATATCATTTTTACATAAGTGCCTAAATTGCATAAGTTTGACAAATCAATGTAAGCGTCCCTGCCTACAACGGTGCTAATCCTGAGCCCAACATGAAAAAATAAGATGGTGACATAAATGAAAGCAGCTGTATCTGTTCAAGTAGGAAAAGTAATAGTAATCAGATTCTAGCGACATAGCACCAAGTCAAAAGAACACTAGAACCCATTATTGTTATGAAAAATTTTGTTTCTTTGTTTTCTTCTCCGTGTAAAGCATATATTTTTATTTTAAGTTTTCTTTCGGAGAAGGCTTCTAAAGACTGAATGTTGCTTAAAGACTACCACTGTAATCCCCAAAACTGGGAATAATAAAACTACTACTATACACACTAAAACCTATTTGTCATTTCCTCTTTTTTGCTGTATTTTTAGGGCTTTGGTTTATTAAAAAATGAACCACACAAGCAATAATGAGTAGGCTGAATTATTAATGTGAACAAGACTAAGAAGATAGTTGTGGATTTTAGAAGACTACCCAGGAGGAGAAGCTATGGATGTGGTCTTCAGCTGCAGGTTCCTGGGTGTGCATATTTCCGGTGACCTCGCCTAGAGTGGCAATACTTCCTGTCTGGTCAGGAAATCCCATCAGCATCTATACTTCCTCAGGAAGCTGCGTGGGGCTGTACTCCAAAGATCTGTCCTGAGGAACTTTTATCCTTATGTAGTGGAGAATGTTTTCTGCTTCTGCATTACTGTGTGGCTCAGTAGCTGCACTGCTGCTGAGAGGATTGCTCTGCACAGAGTGGTCAAGGAAGACTAAATGACTGTAAGGTGCTGACTTCCCTCCACATCAGACCTTTACACAAGGTCAAGATGCAGGTGAAGGATGCTCCGGATCATGAAGGACTCCACCCATCCTGCACACAGACTGTTCCAGCCTCTCCCCTCAGGCAGGCAGGTGGCTGAGAAGCGTCCAGAGCAAGACCACCAGACTCAGAAACAGTTTCTACCCTTCAGCTGTTAAACTGCTGAACTCAAGCCGGACCTTTTCAGCTTCATCAGTCTCTTTCTTTTTGTAGTTTCACAAACAGGCAAATGATACATACACAAATTATATATTATACATCAAGTTAAGACATTAATTTAAAAGGAGAAGCTGATTCCTTGCTATAAATAATCAAATAAAACAGAAACAGAAGGATTTATACCTCTAAATGCTCAGTTGCTCATCAACACCCCGAGTACCTTCCTAAATTATTTATATTACATCATATTATTACAACAAACTAAGTTTTATTAGTTTTATGAAATGGTCCATCCTCCCTTAGTTAATACTCTGTGGAACCACCTTTGCTGTCATTACTAAGGCAGGTCTTTAAAGGGGTGTCTTTAAAGGTTTTACACATCTTAGAAGTAAAACTCAAGTAAATTGTTCCTTTTAAATGCCCTAAACATAGTTAGATTAGATTCAAAGTGTTTGAAAAAGTGTTTGTTGATAACAGCATTAAGATCAGCCCCCAGAATGGATCCAGTCTTTTTCTTTTTGCTGGGCGTTATTAATTCACTGGGTTTGATGCCGTAATGTCAGCTGAGAAACTTAGAAGAGATTGCACCGTCCACAACAGAGAAGCAATTTAGCGTCCTGCTGCAAACACTGAAGGATCTAAGCTTATGGAAGAAGTACAGTCAGAGCGAATTACAGGATAATACAGATGTTTGCTGAAGTTCCCCACTACTGTTATTGTTAATGATTTTCAATGACACTTTTAATTGAATTTAAAAAGAAAACTTTGAAATGTGGGAAAACTTTTAAAGACATACTTTAAAAGACCTACAGTTGTAGGAAAGGTTGTCCCACAGAATATTGATTTAAAGATGGAAAATCACATAAACACAAATAAAAATTGCTGAAATGATAAATAATTTGAAAGCTCTGGGTTGATGATCCACTTAAACTGAGAAACATCTCAGCTGTATATTTATTTTGCTGTTCTGGCGCTCATACCTTTGAGGTTACCTTTTTTTTTTTATAATCCTTGGTCTCACCTTCAAATTTTCTAATACTATTCATCACTGTTTATAATGGCATTTTCCCTTTTATACATTAAATTACCTTTAGAAACACAACGGGATTTTTTTATATTGCATATTTTCCAATTTTCCTATAGGCTACAGAATGAAACAAAATTAGTTTTTAAAATTCTTTTCAAATATTATATACCACTGAAATTTTGTTTATTTTTAAAGAATTTTCCATTTGCCTTTTTCTTTATTGCTAAAAACTGAAATTAGTAAGCTGCTCAGGAAGTTATTGAAATGTTAAGTATGATAAGAAATATAAGCAAACTGCATTAAAAAATACTCATTAAAGTATGGGCACACTAGTTTTGTGCCAATTTCTTTGTGTCAAAAGCACAAACTAAAATCACCACCAACGGTTAAATAATGAATAAAACGTTTTAGCGTATTAATGTTTAATCCAGTTTTTGTTTGGTGGGTCACCGGATGACAGTGGAGGAGGGAGACACGAAGCTGCTTCCACACGACCGAGACCAAACAGAGGAGGTGCGAAACAACGTCGACATTAGGAGACGCGCAGTGCATATCCACCATAATGTAGAACTAAACCAGCAAGAGCAGTGTTGCGCCACATCTACCCATTTACATAAGCAGATGTATCGGGTGGAGTGGCGGATTTAAAAGGCCTGTTTCTTTTCAGCGTGGGTAAAATGAAGGAGCTGAAGGGCTGCGGTATGCGCTGTTCAGTGGGCTTTCTGTCCCGCAGAGAGCTGACCGGACAGGCGCTCTTGAAGGAGGAATTTCAGCGGCGAAGGCTGGCAGGCTGCACCAGCCTCTACAAGAAAAATCTGGAGGGCCATTTTGGCTGCGTCAACGCCATAGAGTTCTCCAACAACGGTGGGGAATGGCTGGTGTCCGGTAAGTTGCAGTTTTACTGTTAGCATGCTAGCGGCTGTCAACTGAAACGCTTCCTGGGATAGCTGATGCTAGGTTAGCCTAGCTTGTTTGGCTAGTTAGCAAACATTAAACCGAGCAGTCTGGAACGACACAAGATTACTTCTTCGTGCCAATCTCTGAAATTATGTATTTATTTTTAAAACTGTATATTTCTGGGTGTGGTTATCGTGATAACAACGACTTCCTTGAATGTCAACATTATTTATGTCCCCAGAAGATAATAAACAGTCATTTGGCCCAGTGTGACAGCTCGTAGCTTGCCATTTGGCACCTGTTTACCCTTTAGAGCTGCGGCTTTATTGTGGCTTTATTAAGTTTATGTCAACCTATGGACTCCCGTAAACCCCTGTTTCAGTCACACTGATATGAAACTGTGCATTGAATATAAATATAAAAGCAAATATGCCAATCCTCTGTGTTGAATTGATCAAGCTATTGCATATCACAAAAAATTATATTAGTTGACATTTTATGAGTTAATGCATTTGTCTTCCCATCTGTCTGCCTTACCATTTATATTATCCGTTCTTGCAGTCATTGATTTGACTCAGAATTTATTAACTTGTCCACCCATCTATTATTCTCATATATTCATCATTACAGTCTCATATCCATCATCCCTACATTATTTTGTTGTTGTTCATCTTGTTTGTTCACCTGTATTCTTATCCATTGCTTTGCGAACTTTTTTTCTTTGTAAGACAAAAATGGCAATAGGAAAATTTCTCGCAAATCCAAATCACGTTTTGAAGTGGAAGTTGCCGGATGTTTGTGGTCCTTCTTTCAGGAGAACTTGAATGAAAGAAAAACACATGGTTTCTTAATAAATAGTAATAACTTATTATTTTTTTTTTTTATTTTAAGGATGTTGACACTTGTCAGGTAAAATCACACCAGCAAAATGTGCTAAGGAGCCACATGAAATTAATCTAACTGCAGCAAAAGACTTATGGGTTAAAGCTATCATCCAAAGTTTAAGTCTTTTCAGAGTTTTCGTTTTTTTTTTACATGATAGGTTTTCTTTATTTTTTTGTTTCCTCTCATCAGGAGGAGATGATCGGCGTGTGCTTCTGTGGGATATGGAAAAATCCATCCACTCCCATTCCAAGCCTGTGAAACTGAAGGGCGAACACCTCTCCAACATCTTTTGCCTTGCCTTTGACAGCACCAACACCAAAGTCTTCTCTGGTGGTAAGGCGTGCACAGACTCCAGAGGTTATGTTTGGCAATTTTAACCTAGAAAATAAATGAACAATCCCAAGAAATTTGTTTTCTAAAAATTTACTTTGATAAATGTTTCAATTTTTCTTTTTTTCATTTTTATATAGAAGTTTCAAGAACTAATTTAGGGAATGTAGTGGTAAAATAAAATGTGATGAAAATGCATATATAGAAATGAGCAAGTTAGGCCCAGTAAGCGTTTAGTTCAGTATTTATTTATTTTGTTCAGTGACTAATCAAGCACATTCCTTGCTTATTAAATACAATGATTAGGTTTGCAAGTTTTCATTTATTGTATCGTTAGTGTTTAACTTATATGCACAGATGTAAATAAATACATAAATATGTTGTCATTTAAATGTATTGCTTTTTTTTAGTTGCATACCAGCCTATTTAAGTCACTAAAATATAGTTAGAATTCCATATGGACATTGTTCTGTTTCTTTGTAGAACTGGTAGAGCCTATTTAAACTTGTTTGGGTCACACACCCCCTTGTTTGGGCAATTTTAGATCAACCAAATACCTTTAGCCATGTTTTTTTAATGATGAGTATATGTTAGGATTGAACTCCATGCATAAAGAGCCCTGATCTGGAGTCAACCCAGGACCTTCTTGCTGCAAGGCAAACGTGCTTATATCCCATCATTCCAGCATCCACCAGTTTAGGCTGAGGCTGGATTTATAGGGAATACCCATCCAGAAGCATCGTTATAGCTATCTTTATTTAATCTGCCAATGTTTAAACACTATGACCTTGGGAAAGGCCCAAATCAACACTAAAGTTCAACGGAAACGTGCAGCTGCCAACATGACAAACTAATCTTATGCTTGTTGCTTTCAACATAAACTGCAATGCATTTTTTGTTTACAAAATACACCAATCAGAAATTAAGCATAAGAACTTTTTAGAAGGAGTGTGAATTTTTGTTTTCTTATTTACTCATAATGAAGAAGAATTGACGAACGTCGTTGTGTGCATGTTTTTAGTAATCCCGTTGTTTGTGTACTCAATCCACAGGAAATGATGAACAGGTGATTCTTCACGACGTAGAGAGGTGGGTAAAACAAAGCCCACTATTATTGTTTATAAAGCCCTCTTCTGTTAGCCATAGATCACACTGAGGCTCAGACTGATGATCCAATCAACTGTTCCTCTTGCAGACGGGAAACTTTGAACGTGTTCCTGCATATAGATGCGGTGTACAGCTTGTCTGTCAGCCCAGTCAACGACAACATATTCGCAAGCTCGTCTGATGACGGCCGCGTTCTGATCTGGGACACTCGTGAGCCGCCGCATGGAGGTAAGGAGAGAAGGATTACAGACGAAAGGTTTACCTGTGATTGTAAAACATTTGGAGAAGTCATACTTTTAGGAAATTGTATTAAAAATGTCAGTAGTAATGCAGACTACCTCCCATCTTAGTAGGTGAACACAGATTGTTCTTTCATTTTTTTGATGGAAACGCAAAATCGGAATCAACTTAATACATTTTGTTAAAGTTCTTACCCTCGCTTGAGGTGGTTTTAGACTTTTTTTTTTATTTCTTGCATTACAAAAAAATGCACTAAAGAAGCGATGGACGAAGAAATTCTGACGTAGAAAACAACATCCTCACATGACTGATCAGCTGTTTCTGCTGCTGGGGTCCTGAATGAAAGCATTTTTCTTCCTGGGAACTATTGCGAATACAAGGTGAAAGGATAAAGTCTGCCTAAGGTAAAAAGCCCCAGATGTCTTTATAGCGCACAAGTGCTGCACAGCGTCATGTGTGCGTGCTACGCTTGGGTTAAGCATTTGGTTTTGAACTGTTATTGTATTTACACTAGATGGGTAAAGCTCCCATATTATACGCGTACATTTGCTGCGCTTTGCTTAATTTAGGCTGAGGCTCTAATTTTCTATATGTTTTTTTATTGGCAAAGAAAGAAACAGGAAAACGACATCCAGTGTCAAAGTTCTTCTAGCAAACACCTCCTCCACTAGAACATAGGCTAAGGTGCACCTTCTACTTGGTGCTCTTTCTACAAAATAATGTACCTCTTTCCTGTGCTCTCAGTCAGAAGTTATTTATAGCTGTGACTTTAAGAGGATCAAAACATGGGATATATTACTGCTGATTTCATGACTTACTATGGCGACCAGATGTACTGATTTGTGTCAACATATGATGAAGTTAGGCTTTACATCACCTGGTTAATTTGCTCCTATGAATGGAAATTTGTCTACTCCTTCTTTTCTTTGAAACATTTTAAAGGTTTGCTGAAAATTTGCATTACTCTTGGATGGAAACGCGGTTATTAAATGAGAAAAGTCCATCCAAACCTTGACTGGTAGAACAGAGGCAGAGTTGAAGTGAAAATGTCCAGATTCAATCATAAACGTGTACCAGAGTGGCCGAATCAAAGTCCTGACCTAAATCCAAACATAGAACCTGTGTCAGGACTTTAAAACCAGGTTTCATGGATGAACTCAGCTGAACCTGTACTATGTTGCATAGAAGAAAGGGGAAACATTTCAGTTTCTTTGCAAAGCTTGCTGCAAGCTACTCTATTAGATTTTACATGGTAATTTTGTCTAAATAATAGATTTGATTTAAAAAAAAAAAGTTTATTTCTGTTTATAGTTAAATGTTTCATTTGTTTTATAGTTTGTACAGATCTACATTTGTTCTCTATAAATAAAAATTGTTGCAGAGTAATCTAAGCAATGAGTCACCTGGATCATAGCTGCTACACTGAGATTAGATTCTCTGTTGGCGACGTCTCACCTCTTGTTATTGATTGTCGTTCCAACAGAGCCGTTCTGCCTGGCTAGTTACCCTTCAGCCTTCCACAGCGTAATGTTCAACCCTGTGGAGCCTCGATTGCTCGCCACAGCAAACTCAAAGGAAGGTGTGGGATTGTGGGACATTCGAAAGCCTCGCAGGTAAGACTTTTTGTCTGCTAAGACTTGATCCGGGATCAAAGAATAATTTATGCAGTGATTCATTTCCCCACAGTGACACAGACCTTTGACTGCGTTCTCCATATAGCTACGTTAGTTGTTCATATAAAGATCCTAACAGTCCTTTCAGAATAAAAGTGATGTGTAAATGCAGATCCACTTTTTCCTCATTTTATTCTGTTACAATCTTGAACTAGGTTTATATGGACTCGACGCACTAAACACACAATCATGCACCTTTGAGTTTATTTACCTTGCTGTCGACGCTCTGCTCCATTCACAATGAACAAAGAGAAATCTTTACTGGAAGAAAGTAACTGAAAATAAAACAAACGGGAAAAGATCCGAGAAGTTAGAAGTCATTAGAGTCCAAGTTTGTATCTAGGTATAGTTGAAGAGGAAAGAAATACAGTTCTCTGATCTGTTTTGACAAAGATTGATCTGCTTTGTGTCACAATTAAAGCAAACTGTCCTACAGTGAAGCATGGTGGTGGCAGCATCATGCTTAGTGGACGTTTCTCAGCAGCAGAAACCAAGAAGCGGTTCAGGATAGAGACTAGAGCTGAGCCGATTGGTCAAAACTTATATCAGGGCATATTTCTTCATTTTAGTTGATACAATATAATCCCAACAACAGAATCCTGTACGAACTTCTCAACGTTATTTTCCCTAAAACTCCCCGAAACTTGCATTTTAAAAATTACTGTTTAAAAAATAAATCCATTTTTATTTACACACACACACACACACACACACACTCTAGGCTTGACTTATGGTGTTTTTTTTTTTTTGTTTGAACAGATCCCAGCCCTATTTTCTGTTAATTTCTTTTAACCTAGGAGCAGCAGCTCAGTTAAACCTAATCAAATTTCCACATCCAATAATATCACAGTCCGTCTCCCAGCTGGAGGCACCAAGCTTGTGCTCTCCTCTCATCTAAGAGCTGCGTTCAGCTTTTCTACCTTGAATTCATCTTTAAGCGGTGCAGCCAACAAGCTTTCTGCACCATCTGCATGCAAACACTCTTTTTTTCTCATTGATCTTTGTTAAATAGAGTTTTACGGCGATAAGTATCAACGTTGAATCACTGCCTGACTAAAGGGAAATATGGATGCAGAAAACTCCAGGGAAGCCTGGATGAATCGCGCATCAGAGCGTTCATCAGTGACATCTAAGGAGTGTCTTCAGATGAGATCCGTTCTTGAGTGGAATCTGATTACAAATCTACAGATAGATCTTAAAAAGGGTTTCCCATCCAAGCTGTTAAAAAAAAGGAATCAGCTAGCCTGCCCAAAGATTGATGTGCCAAGCTCGGGGCGTCCAAGTAGACGAGGCTGTCATCACTGCTAAAGAACTGAGTGTTGAGTAAAAGCTTTGAATATTATTCTACTTGTGATTTCTTCATCTTAAAGATTTTATTTTCATGTAAAATTCTAAAGTATTTGCAAATTAAGGTGAGGCTTTCTCTGATGCCGATCTGTTGGGTTGAGCATATTATTTAAATTCTTTGATTGAATTCTGATCCAAGTACAGAAATATTAATGAAAACATGATAACAGCTTGAATTAAGTTTTTAGGGATAACTATGCAGAAAGTCCTCCGTCTCTCAGGATAACTGGCTGTTAACCTAATCTGGATCATGCTATCTTCACTGAAGTAATTCACCATGGTAACCGAAGTGTTATCACTAGTTTAACCAGAAATATTAGACCGCTTAATCTCATACTGAGATTTTCGTGAAACTGCCACCTGTGTGACAGCAGTGCATTTCTAACAATGTCCACCAGATGGTGCTGTTACTCTACAACTGATCATAACCTTATATCCTAACTACCCATTTTAATTTCTTTACGTCTTTTCTCCACATTGTTCCTGATAACAAACAATTTCACATTATATTCCATCAGTTCAGAGTTTTATGAGTTATGTAAATAGATTATTATAACAAGATTCAAGTACCAAATCTAGATTAATTTAGCTCTATAGTTAAATGAGTTCTTTCAATTAATTGTTGTTTAGTTTTATGTTTGTTCTAGTTGACAGTAATTAGACACGTATGTATGGCTTAATGTTTGTTGTTTCAATCATAAAGCCACATATTCTGACACTAGACTATATGAAGAAAATGGAAATAGCCCCAAACTTGTTTTTCAAAATACGGACATACGGAAACCTGTTTGTCACAAAGCCTACCTCAAAAGATGGCCTCCAATGTTTTTAAAATAAAGAAAACGTCTAAGCAAAACAGAGAGTTAATATTTGATCAGTAGGATCGAAATGAATCTACTGCAGCTCATCTGTTCTCCTTAAATGTTACTATTTGTCCATAAATATTCCTACTTGTGGTTTTCATGAACTACAACCTTAAATCTTCAACGTAACAGTTTCTCCCCTGAATGTCGTATCATAAAAGGAAGTGCACCCCTCACATTATTATAATTATTTCATCCTTCGTTTTTAGTGAGAACTTTGTGTTTTTCAGTATCTGGTTAATATCTGATTTGTTATGGAATCGTTTAAAAGCAGTTTACTAGGATTTCTTAGCTGTAAAATTTCCTTGGAAGTTGTTGCCAGAAGCAGGTAGAAATAATTATGCTTAAACAAAAGAGAGAACATTTTAAAGTAGTTTTTATTTCCGTCTACTTCTTAAAGTCCCGATCTGTCCCGATCTGATGTTAATGTTAGATATCGGTCAGATGTGAACCAGAAAATTAATATCTGATTTTATCGTTCCACATCTGAAATCTCCATTATTTTCATGCCGATAGAAATACTTCTTTTAAAAGTTTCTGTAACTCACTGGTTAAGTTTACAGGGTTTCAGTTGTTTTTATACCTTTTTGTTGTTGCCCCCTGTTTTAGTGATGTTAATTGATCCAACTTTTTCTAACATTCTACAGCATAAAATGAGTAATAAAAGCCGACGTGCTTCGCGCTAATATCGCATCGGGTCAGTATTGGTTATTCTCAAAGCTGCGATATCGGTATCAGAAATGGGAAAGTTGTATTGGGACCCTCCCAGCAATATGTCAGGTGATGCTTTGAAGCTCAGCCTTCTCCTCCAGCCGGGTCGACATCAGTGTTTTCTTCTTTGCCTTTAGCTCTCTGCTGCGGTACGGTGGCAGCATGTCCCTCCAGAGCGCCATGAGTGTTCGCTTCAACAGCACAGGCACACAGCTTCTGGCTCTGCGGCGCCGCCTGCCGCCCGTCCTTTATGAGCTGCACTCCCGCCTGCCCAGCTTCCAGTTCGACAACCAGGGCTACTTTAACTCCTGCACCATGAAAAGCTGCTGCTTCGCTGGAGACAAGGATCAGGTGGGTCTACATTACAAACATGCTAGTTGAAATGAAGTGAACTATGTGTTTTTATCCTCAAAAAACTTGGATAGAACTAAACGAAATATTTACAAATTCCTCCCGAGTAAATGAGTGGAAAAAAAATTGCCAAACATATTTTCAGAAACTGTCAGGGATTCTTTCTCCTAATATTACATCCGTCTAGAAGAATGTCGAGGCCACAGTGACCCTGTCAAAACGAACTTGAGTAGAGAAGTTTGAGTGAAACCATCTGTTCACAAAGCCTAATAACGGTTCAGGCAGCGAGCAGGAGCGTCGTTTAGGCCAGACTGTCATTTCACGTTACGCCTGCATCTGATCGCACTGAATGACTCGCAGCGCCGCCATTAGATCTGCTAGCTTTGTGTTCTTTGGATTCATCTCCTTTAACGTGAGCTGATGTTTTCTCACTTTCTCTCCCTTTTGGTAAAGTTAAGTCTCAGTACTTGTTTTGTTTTGTTTTTTTTTTCTTTTGTTTTCTCCTGACTTCAGTACATCTTGTCTGGATCAGATGACTTCAATCTGTACATGTGGAAAATCCCAAATGACCCAGAAGCAGGTGAGTTAGTGTGTTTGATTTCCCAGATTGCCCATTAATTTGGATTTTTCACATTCCTGCATGATTATTTAGTGAGAATTGTTTATCGAGTGTTGAAAGACTCCCAAAAGAAAAATGAAGTGAAGACAATATAAACTATTGAACCAAAGTAGAAACTTCAAAATAATTCACCACTCTTCTCTTTTACGTTTTCGGGCTACAGATGTGTGCAGTTTAAACACCGCTGTAATTTTTTTAATTTTTGTTTTTTTTTTATTTTCTTTTTAGGAGGTTTCAATGTAATTTGAAACATCAAAAATGTAAGAATATAGATGAAAGCAGATCTGAAATCTTTGCAGGAGATATTATCACAGCTAAGTTCTTAATCAGACAGAAAGCCAGTGAAGTCTTTTTAGAATTACTGTAAAATGTTTTTTTTCAGGCCTTCTTCACCATCATTGCCGAGTTTTAATGATCTGTTTAACATCTCAGTGCGTTTCTCTGTTTGAATATTTCTATTAGAGCTGCAACTAACGATTATTTAGATCATTTTTAAACAAGGTGAAAGTAAAACTTTTCCACCTGAGGAGTTCATGATAGAGCCTATTGATGGACGTAAAAGTTCTCCTAATCTTAAATACAAAGTATTTATACATTGTTTTCTGATTTTAGTATTAATTCTGGTGATCTATCAGCTAAAGGTCTGTTTTAGAGTCTCTATACTCCAGTTAACGATGAATCGATTGCTAAATTAGTTGACGATTATTTCAATAATCGATTAATCCGATTAATTGTTTCAGCTCTTAGGATCCTATAAAAGTCATTTTATATTTCTCCTAAATTCATACATTAAAATTTTTAGGAATTCTGCATTTTCTGTTTTTCCTGAATTCCACTTTTTCATTCAAACAATATTTATTAACCTCAAAAGTCTGTTGTTATAAAGCCATAAAGTTTAATAAATAAAAAAGCCACCAAAATTCAATTGTAAATTTAAGGACTGACATTAAAGTAAAGTACTTAAAAGTATTTCCCTGTTCTTTAAAAAAAAATAAAAGTATTCTTTATGTTCAAGACATAATTTCACACTAATAAAGGTATCATTTTGTAAAAGTGCTTGAGAGTTGAACATAAAAATGTCTCATAATGAAACAGAAAACCTCCAAATTAACATTTTGTCCAAACTTTACTGTTAGATGAGACCTATGCTTATTTTTTCTCTTTCTCCAAGTGTCAGAGGTATTCAAAGCAGTATTTACTTTAAAAACCAACAACTAAATAAACTTGTGTATTGCTTGTGCTGATGTTGCTGAATGTTAAATAGTTAGCAGCTTCCTGTCCGTGTTTCTGATGTCACTCGGACTGTAAATGGTCATCACACGTGTTCCTACGCCTCTAGTTGATCCTTTGCTGACAAAACATGCAGAAAAGTTGCTTTTCAGATTCATAAAAATCACTGGAATATTGTTCTGCCCTAAACTTTGTCCTGTTTCACGTTTCTTTTTACATTTTTTGGGGGCCTTTCATGCTTCTGTTCGCCATGGCGACCTGATTGCTGCAGGACTTGGCAGCAGCTACTGTGTCTCACCCAAAACGGGCAAACATTTCCATTTAATTATCTAAATTAAGCAACTTCGTCCTTTTTTTTTCCCTGCGTCGTAGAAATCATCTTACGCTGGCATGTTGTTTACCATCTATTCTAAAAATATTCTGCTCAGATCTGCGAAATGTAGATCTTGTATCGTTCCTATTTAAAAAAAAAAAAGTAAATAAAAACCAGGATTAGCAGCAGACGGTAGAACATCTGGAGCATCTTCTCCATGTTTTACATTTGATTATTAACATCCGTTTAATAAAGTAGGAAGAATATCTCATCTGTCCTCCACCTTTAATGCCAATCTGTCACTGACACTGTAAAGAAAGCTGATCCACCACAGTTTGACAGCTGCTGGAACGAGATGCCAAACAGCTCAGTTGTTGTTGTTTTTCAGTTCCTCCTCGCTGCTTGTTTCATGTAGATGTGTTTTCCTCCATTGCGATGATTCTTCTTTTCAAGGAGGCCCGGGTCGTGTGGTAAACGGAGCTTTCATGGTTCTGAAGGGTCACCGCTCCATTGTGAACCAGGTCCGCTTTAACCATCACTCTTACATGATCTGCTCCTCTGGTGTGGAGAAAGTCATCAAGGTAAAGTAATAAAGCTTTAAAAGGCGAGTTTAGTCATTCTGTGAGTGTTATGAGTGGATACTAAGCCTTATGGGTAATCCAAGATGGCTGCTGTCCTAGATTGTGTTGAGCTAGCTGTTAGCTTCAGGTTCCAGCACCAACAGACGAGGATTGAGAACCTCTCTGCAGTGATTCTGAACTATCCTTGTATTAACGCTGATTAGCTTGTTAGCGTCTGAAGTTAAAGTATCAAAGATAAACAATCAGATGTTTCTGTCTGACTCAGGTGTGGAGTCCGTACCTGCAGCCCGGCAGTGAGGGGGACCTGGAGGGTCGGGTGGAGGACAAGTCCCGCAGCCTCTACAGCCACGAGGAGTACATCAGCCTGGTGCTGAACAGCGGCAGCGGTTTGTCCCACGATTATGTCAGCCAGTCTATAGAGGAGGATCCACGCATGATGGCTTTCTTTGACTCCTTGGTGCGTCGGGAGATTGAGGGCTGGAGCTCAGACTCTGACAGTGATCTGAGTGAGGAGGCCATCATGCAGCTTCACGCTCGCGGGCGTCGCTCCACTCGGGCCACATCCGCTGCCCCTGCTGCAGCCTCTGCTGCGGATCCCCACGCTGACTCTGATAACTCCTCCTCCTCCTCATTGGCTGGACCGGATGCTTCTGGAGGGGAGGAGCAGGCTGGAGAAGATGGAGAAGAGTGCCCTCGGAGACAGAGGAGACGTCCGCAGCATCAGTCCAGCTTCCTGGTTAACGAGGACTCGGATTCTAGCGAGTTTTGGCTCGACCCAATGCCCCGCCCCCGTTCCCCGAGCCCCAGGGAGAACTCCACCCTCTCCAGCCCCAGCACCTCTCCTTCACTCCCCGCAGGAGCCTCCAGCTCCTCCTCCTCCACCTCCAGCTCCAGCAGTGACGACGAGGAGCGTCGCAGCGCCGTCCGACGGCAGAACGTCATGAGGCGTCGGCGCATGAACGTGGTCTCCAGAGCTAGCAACAGACCCGAGTCCATCCAGGCTCTGTTTTCAGCCATGGACTCCTACAGTTACCCGTCAATCTCAGTCGACGATCTTTCCTCGTCCTCGTCAGACGAGGAGCAAAACTCCCTTGAAATCAAACCCGCAGCTTCTGATTCCAGAGAAGAGGAGAAGTGTCTGAGTCCGTCTGACTTTGTTTGCCCGAGCCCAGTGATGTCTCCTGCAAGCCAAGACCTCAACGGGAGCGACAGGACTGAACAGGATGGAAATCCGGCTGCATCGCCTCCGTTACTGGATGCATGTAGGACTGAGGGACCCGTTGAACCAGCCAGGCAGCAGGCGTCCTCAGAGTCCGAGGAAGAGACGGGAAGTATCCCTGAAGACTCCAGGCCGCTGCGAGAGAAGGTCCTGGCACAGAGTGCTGTGAAGCGGACTCATGTGGGATCGCATGAGGGCGAGTTGGGCTTGTCGCCTTCTGAAAAGAAGCTTAAGACGTAGCCTCTTATCGTTTCTACACAGAACTAAACTTAGGAAGTGGATTTTCTATGAGTTTCTTCAACTCAGCTTTTTATTTCTGACTCCTAGTCATGTTTCAGTGGTTGGTTTCTGTTAAGGAGCAAACAGTTTGGAGTGCATACCAGATTACAGGAAGACATGAATAAGCTGCATATTGGTATTATTTCAGAGGCATTATTTTTGTGTATGATTGTTGCAGAAATGTTCGCCCAGATCCGTTCATCCCCTCAACTTCTGCTGGACTTGATCTAGGAGACGTTTCATTTCCAGCCTGTCCTGCTCAGCTTCGTTCTCATCATCTCTCTCAGTTTATGCTGCTTCCCTGCTGTTTCTATAAACTGTGCTTCGAAACGTAGCTTTCTTTCTGTGTTCTCAGTCTGACTACAACTACAAGACATCTCACCTGTGTTTTCCTGCAAGTAAAAAAAAAGTTGATCTGTGACATTTTCCAGTGATTTTGAATAATTGAAAATGAGTCAATTCTATGAAAGATTCAAGTGCTTCACCACCATCTCCTCCCAGTCTCCATGGCAACAGGACTCAGACCCTCCGTGATGGTAATGGAGAGTATGTTCAGCTCACTACTGCAGCTTAGAAATGGTGAAATAACAGTGCTTTCATGGTCCCTTTAAACAGGATTCCTGCACAATCTGAAGTTGTTCAGTTTGAAAAAGAAAATGAGAAGATTAGGATTTGTTCTCTTTTAAAGATCCACAAAGCTTAGTGGTCGGCTTTTCTTCTACACCTAGCGCTTCAGGTCCGATCAATTCGACATGTGACCAGGATAAGCTGGAATTGAACCCGACTGAACCGGTCATCCAAACCAAATCTATTAACTTATCTAAATTCTATCCATATTTATCTTTTACTGGTTTAAAAAGCTGCTTGTAATTTACTCACTGAGACGGCTTGGAAAAAGTAAATCTGTTTACTTGCATCTTAAATAGAGAAACTGCACTAAGGAAGAGAGGGTGATGCAACCACAACGTACAGATTTCCCACCTTTTAATGATTAATTCTGTTAATATAGAGAAGCCTTACAAGAAAGCCTAAAGTTTTCCAACACTATATAAAAAAACTGTTTGAGCATAATGTCCTCTGTGTGGACAGCTTTAACACACTCTGGGCAACATATTTCAGACCAATTAATGCTGGCCACTAGGGGGCAGCAGAAACAACCCAATTCTGTAGATTAGAACTAATACTGAAGTTTAATCAGATTTGGGTTTTTCTCCGTATAAAAAGCCTGGTTTTAACACATGGAAAGGATTATTTACACACATGAAAGGAATTTTGATTTTCTTTCATAATTTAATTTTTAAGTCCTAATAATTTCTGGTAATAGTTTAATTACCAGCTACCAACTCTGAGGTGAAACTGATGTGGTGGAAATGGCTTGTATAAATCGATAAAGATGTTTTGTTTAAAGTCATGTTGAAGTGAATTCTAACAAGTAGCTTCCTCTTTTTAGGACATACTTGAATCCTGCTTACTGCAGCTCCTGACAGTGTGATGATTTGCTTTAAAGGAACAGAGCTGGTGATAAAAAGAAATGATAGATGCCAACAGCTATGAAGAGTGGTCAATGAGGAAAAAAATAACTAAAAGCTGAATATGACAGGAAGAGGAGGAAATAAAGGTAAACTATGAAGTTTTCCTGGAAGGGAAATTGACAAAGTGAGAAAGAAGTTGATGATTAAAAGAAGAGAGGAAAAAGGTGGAAAATAAAGGGCACAGGAAATGAGGAACAGGATGAAGTGAAGGAAGAAGACAGTTGGAGTAAAGCATATGGAATAAATGAGGAAAACCTTGGAGAGATGTGATGGAAAGACAAGCAAAGAAAGATGAACAGCAGAGACAAGGAAGGGAATAAAGTAATGAATGAAAGTTGAGATGTTGAATGAATAAAGATGGAAAGAAACAGCAGTGGGGGCAGAATGGCAGTTTAAAAAAAAATCACTCGGTAGGAACGAAGAAAGGAAGGACATTTCACTTAAGGACACTTAAACTGGCACAAGAAGGTTAATGGTTAAAAAAAATGATTTTCTTTTCCATATCATGACCTAATCAAAAAAAATTTAAATCAAATGCCATGAGATTTGAACTCCAAAGACAGTAGGGAATGTGGGCTGAGTTTAAATAGGTTCACTTCCTGCTGCTAATTCCAGAACATGCAGCATCTTAGCTTATGATGAATTTGATACTCTGGTAAAAAGAAAACTGCAAAAAAAAAAAAAAACATCAGTTATGTACTACAGAATTTCCTTTTGATTACGGTCGACATCCCATTGTCCTCTAGGAAGTAATGCAGATCAGCAGGAAGAAGCCAATACTGTACGTTCTCCTGAACACGTACTGTGATAGGTCTGCTGTATGCTTTGCTGCAGTTTACATTCTGACTCCTGCACAGGACCTGAACTGTGAAGGAAACCTGACTGGAGACCAGATTAATTCCCTAAAACCTCTTCCCATGTCTTTAGATGGTCACATCACAAGAGCAGTGCTAATGTTTTATGCTGAAGTATTCAGGAACGGTTACCAGAGCTTAATTTCCACCATCAAAGGTCAGATCCATTACTGGGAGGAGCACAGTTTAACCACAGCCTGGACGGCTTTCAGCTGGAGCAGGGCTTAATCAGCTCTATTTGTTTTAAATGTACTTTGAACACGGTTGGATTCCAGTTACATCCTTGGATTTCTATAACATCATAGGAAAGAGTGATCCTGAATACTTTCTGATGTGATGTGGGCTTTCAGCTGAAGATGTCCGCTCCATGGGAGTGAAGGCAGCAGCAGTCCATACATGGCCCAGCCTGAACAGCTAGGGCAGCTTTTCCCTTTGGAGATGACTGGAATACCTCTGAAAGCTGCCAGAGACCAAACACAGCCAGCAGCGCCAGCTCTTCTCATGACCCTGCACAGCTTCAGAGAGTCAGGAGCTCCTCTGCATAACCTGCTCTTCTTTTCAAAAGATGCACCAGACTTCTGCTGAATGAGGCTGCATTGAGCTCAAACTCGATGCCTTAAGGTCTTTCAACATTTTCTTACAAACACAAACTTCCACTTTATTAGGATTTTAGAGGACATAGCATTGGGAACAAAAGTTTGGATTTTTCTGAAAACACTTGTATCTAAAAAAATCCCAAATTTACAATATACAAATACAAATTACATATACAAATTACCCATCTGTGTCGTGTAGAAATAGTTGATTCTCCCAGCTTAGCTGAAAGTCTCTGCTGTTCTTTGAAACATGTGCCTCCAAACTGCCTCTTGATTCATGTTCTCTCTTTCCTGCCCCTCAGTTAAAGTGGCAGCCATATTGTTCTTGGTTTGTGGTAGTGTCAAACTCTCCCCAATTTGGGATGTCTTGAAAAGTGGCAAACAACAAATGCACACCACACCGTTCAGATTGTCATGTGTAAAAGTTTGCAAAATACAGTCGACCACAAGTGAAATTATGTATGTGTCACTTTCAAATGTGAAAAAGGTCAAGACACTACTCCAATAGCGAACTGCACAGCCTATCTGGAACCAGGATAAGCAATTCATTTACCTCGTCATATTTTGCAGCATGGCTTAGAAGCCTCGTCTGTCATGAAACCAACAACCAACTGTTCATATCTGACCTTTAATTTTAGATGTGAGACTTCACATTGCCTATATGCTTTGAATATTCAAATAACAATTCAGCATCAAAAGCTTCTTTATGCTCATCGCTTGCCTGAAAACTAATTATTCAAATCAGTTATGACCCAAGCACCATGAATAAAAGCCATCCAGGTTTACTTTGTGATATAAAACCCCAGAACATCTTCAGCTGTTCTTTAGAAATTAGTGAAGAAAAAAAAAAACATTTAAAAGTCCATTTGTGAGATTTACAAGTCTTTAATCTCATTAAAATCTATCGTTTATAAACGAAATCAACCCTAACTTAAAAATTCATGCAAAGGGAGTTATTCATTTGTCAGTATAATGAATATTCTATACCGCTAAACAGTTTCCTGAGTGGTCCTAAATGTAACTCTAATGACTCCCTTTGTTTTGCAAATGGCTGAGGGCTAATTAGCTAATGGAAGTGTGTATAATAATCACAGTAGCACAGGCCAAACTCTTACTGATAAGCTGCTCTCAGCTGCTTTTATTTCCTTCCATCTGCAGGACTGCTGATGTTTTCACTGCTGCTGCTTCCTTCAGCTCCAGAGCAGAGTGAGCTGGCAGTCTGCTCCCCTATCCTGTGACATCACTTTCCCAAACATGCATCACTGGAAGTTTGTCCATATATGGAAGAGCTTCACTTTCTCTTGTCAGGGGTATCCCACTTTTCTGCCCTCTGTGTGAGAGAGCGAGACACTGAGAGGAAGAGTCATCTTGCCTTACAAGGCAGACAGACCTGGCCATCTCTCTCCACATGCTTACAATAGCTGAGCTTTGACACACCTTTCTGCCTGCGGCTTTCTGGGAGCAAAACTCCACTCCTGCTTCTTTATTTTTAGGGATTGAAACTATTTGGGCCCTTCTCAATTTTGTTACGGCAAAAAAAAAAAAATCACTTCTGTTTTGTTTGGTGACATATTTATCGTTTAGGATGATGGTAATCAGTATTACTGTTATTAAGTTTTTTGCATTTGGTTGTGACTTTACATTGTTGTAAAAGTTACATCTGTTGAACACATTCAAGCTTTGGATGAAAGTCAAGGCTGAACGGTATTTTTCCTCCAATGTTGTTTGTAAGACTACAAAAGTCACCTCGGCCCTATAAAGAAACTATTAAAAAATAATGCAACATGTCGGTTTGATTGAATCAAATGCTAATTCTGAAAATGAGAGAAAATTGTGAGCTGACTAAGAACCTTTGTTTTTGTCTGACAGTGTAACTTTGATGATATTTATCTGATAGACCAACATAAAGCAGTGGCTCATTGTGAAGTGGAAAGAAAATGATCATGTTTTACAAGGTGAAGTCTGAAAAGTGTGGCTACATTAAACGTTGGGAGCATCTTATTAGTTCATTTTTGACAATCGAGAGATGAAGAATCCAAGGAAGGAAGGAAGGAAGGAAGGAAGGAAGGAAGGAAGGAAGGAAGGAAGGACAGGTTTAAGGAAAGAGGTCAAGCAAGGAATACACAAAGTCAAACATAAAGAAGAAAAATTAAATTTAAAAAGATTTATTCCCGAAGAAAAATTAAATAGTGTTACAGTAGCTAATTGTTTTTTTTTTTTTTTAGATGAAGAGAGAGAAGAAAGGCCACGAGAAATACATAAAAAACGAAGCCTGGCAAGTAACAACAATTCAAAAAAAAGGAAGAAATTTTAGACTTTGGGATGGCAATTTCAACATGGAAATATATCTTCCATTCTCTTGCCTTATCTATAGTTAAAACCGTATTATTTTTAAAACTGTGTAAAATCTTCCTAAATCGGTGGTTGGTGTAACCTTAACCTGTAAAAAAGAAACAATTATGAAGAAATAAATAGGTAAGGAGGGGCACGAAACAACTTTTGGTAGCTACTATAACAAAAATATTTCTATGCAACGTAAATTGCTCTAAATATACCAGTAGGTTTACGCAGTTAGTTTTTACTTCAACATTGGCACAAAAAACACGAAACCTTTCCTGTTGGTTCAACCTGTGCACTCAACCTTGGATATAAAGCCTGGGCGCTGACAGCCACAACAACCAATAGGAGACAAGGAGGCGGATTCTGTCCCGATGGGTTATCCAATCAAATTACAGCAGTCAGTTATCGATTCTAATTTGTCTGGAGCAAAGTTTTTTGCGTGTTTGTCGCTCCTCGAAACAAGACCTGCCTACAGCGGGCTGCTCCTGTTAGGAGGGTAATACGGAGAGCAGATAGAGGCAGAGTTAAAGAGGGAGAGACAAAGAGAAAGAAAGAGAGAGAGAGGGAAGCCGGGGGTTGGACCGTTAATTACATCCATACACCGAGGAGAGTAGCCCGTAGCTGCAGCGAAAACATCACCTCGCCGGTGGGACGCAAGCAGAGAGCGACCGCATCCAGAAAGCTTTAGAGGATCCAGTGACAGTATGGAGCACTGTGACGGAGAAAACGAGTACATGCAACCGGAAGATGACTGGGATCGGGATATGCTCCTGGATCCCGCCTGGGAGAAGCAGCAGAGAAAGGTGAGACTGACTGCGGTGCGGAAGCGGACTTTAATGCTCTCCTCACAATGAGACGCGGTATTGCTGTTGCCACGCAGCAATGCGGGTACATTTCTCTCAGGGAGACTCAGAAGCGAGCGGCTGTTTTAATGATCGGCCTTGTTATATCGCGCTGTTTCTCCTTCACATGTGAGACCCCAATGAGTGGGTTTTGCAGAACTTTCTTCCTGGGCAGATTTTTCTCGTCCACGGAGAAACATCCCGCTGAGGCCCGGGGCCCTTTGGGTTTCCACAGGGGGGACGCAACAGATGTCAAACACGCGTTGAAGTGGACCCCCCTCCTGTCATTTTGTTAGTGATGCTACTTGAATTAGGCCATAGTTATGAATCCACGAAGTGTGCGCGCGCTTTAATGTCGGATATACTGTGATAGTGGATATTCTGGAAGTTAATTAGCAAATCTTTTAATCTCTAAAAGTTTCCACCTCAATGAGCAGGAGCTTCATAACTCATTTGCTGTGACGTCCATATATTGTCCTAACAAGTCCCAGATCTTCCCCACGCGTCTCACAGCTGCTTCCATTTCTTTCTCCTTTTTTTTTCTGCGAATGAATGGTCTGTTTCGAAAAGGGGGTGTTACATACTTTCCTCCGCTTTGTGATGAGAAAAAAAAGGGGGTAGAAGGAAAAAACTCGGTGGAATCTGAGTAAGCGCTGCGGTTTGGGTTGGGCTTGCATGGGAGCGAGCCTGCCCAAAAATGGTAATAATCGGCCCCTCTCACAGCAGTTGGAAAAACTTTTCCCCAACTTTCTTTCTTTTTTTTTTCTGCTCACTGCAAACTCACAGCTCCCAGTTTCCTGGATTATGTCATCGACAGGCTGCTACCGGTCCTTAAAGCAAATAAGGGGGAAGTCAGGGAAAGGCGATCCATCAGGTGGACATCATTACCTTCTGGTGACTCTCTAAGAGGCTTCAAGGAAACATAAAACTGCTTGGATCTGTGGCCAAATACACAGAGCTGGTCCTGCATTGTATGAACCTCTGGGCAGATTTTTTAAAAGGAACCCCACAGGTGTTCATCTTCTTTTGGACAATCTTTGTAAATTTAATAAACAAGATCCCAGAAACACTCCTGGCTGCAGATTAAAGACATAGTCCTTTATCAGAACATGGGTCCACTATGATCATTACGGTATGGACTCACTCGGCTCTTATGATCTCTTAAACAAAAAAAGTGGGCCAAGAAAATGTTTTAGATACCATTATGCTTCCAGTATGAAGCTTCAATTTAATGAAATGGATTTAAAGAAGCCGTATGTAGTAGCCTGCATTGTTTACAAAAATAAATCCCATGCATATGCTTAAAACCATACTAACTAACCCTACATGTCATTAGTATTTCCTCACTTACATACGTTCCTAAAGAGCAACAGATGTGTTGCTGAAACACTTTATTGTGCTGCTCTCCTACATGGGGTTGATCTGTTTAAAAAAAAAAAAAAAAAAAAAAAAAAGCTTCTCTAATGTTGTCCCTACATAAAACCTATGTAGCTTTATCATTCACATAAAGCTGTCTGTGCAAACATACCTTCACCAAACTCTTCTTTCTCCTGCCGAGGGAGTTTTTGCTGAAGTTCTAAGTTAAAATAGTACATTTAGCAGAGCAGCAGGTAAGGGGAGCCGAGTTTCATCAGCGACTCTTGATTTTGATCTTATTAGGATGCCCTGATGATAAGACCCTGATCTGATGTCTGATAAACGACAGGGAAATTAGTGATTTGTTGCAACAAATTCTTACCCAATAATCTGTATTCTAGTGCAGTAGTTAAGACTGCACTAAGTTAAGGCAGACGTTCTTTTTCTAATGCCAGTGGCACTTTTAGTTTGCCTGTGTGGATTATTATAGCTTCTGCTTCCTGTTGTCGGCTAACAGTAGTGGCACTTGGCACATGATCTTTAATTGGTCTCTGTCAATGATATTGAACGAGTTTGTCTCTGACTCTACGTCTAGATGCTTCAATTCAAATGCTTATACCTTGGGCCGGCCCTGGTTTAAACCTGCATATTTCTGTGCTTGGATGACCCTGACTGATATCTAATCATCCATTGGAAAGCAGGAATGTTTCAGTCATCCACTTCTCTCCCTCTGCGTGGAGAAGCGATGAATCCATAACGATAAAATCCGAACATGCTCACAGTAATCGACTTTAAGTCCTTCCAGGTCTCAGCAATCAGCCTTGCTGCAGATAACCTGAACGCTTTTCATGTTTGCTGAATCCCCCCCCCACAGCTCAGTTTACCTGCATCCTTGGTTCCCTTTTCTGCATTTGAACTCTTCTTTTTTTGGTAATAACATATAAAAAAAACACAAGTCTCTGAAGGAAGTGGTACCTGACGGTGGTGTTATCACATGTAACTAGAGGTAAAACATCTCACTTCTGCTTTTCTATGTTGCCTGAAGGAAACTTTTTTTTTTTTGGGAGGAGGCAGCGAGTGGTTTTGAACCGCAGCGACTCCGGCTCCGTTTGATGCAGCTAGAAACTTTGCTGAAAGGAAGTGAATGTTGGAAAGGTGTGGATGTTTTGTCAGGCCCTCTTCTGCAATTTCTTGCACAAAACTCCCAACATGTCAGAGTGTGCTTAAATATTTTGTGTTCCATTCAAGTCTTAACCTGCCAGGCAGAAATGAAGGCGCTGGTATCCTCTTATCTTGGAATCTTAATGTCTTTGCAGACCCTCCTACTCTCTTTTAGTAGAGGCTTTAAGCAGCAATCCTAACATAAGCCGTATATGAGCCTCATTTGATATTTAGTCTGAACATCAATGTAGAAGAATGTGGGTTTTGGAGCCACAGGTGGACTTGATGCTTTGCTTTGTATCGTCGTTCTTCTGCTAATAGAGCTGAGCTTCAGTTCATCAGTCTGCAGCATCAGAAAGATGTTGGATGAAATTGAATGTCCCTACTTTCTTTTTGGTTAGTAGTATTTTTTTTTTTTTCTTACTGGTTCTAGTTTTGCTTAAGGACGTCCCATTAGATGCTCTGTATCTGTATCAGCTGCCGATGCAGCTATATTTAGAAAATCGGAAATGATCGGAATTCATCACAGGATTGGGCCGATAAAGTTTTCCATGTAATTTTTCAGCGTCATCAAGCTTCACGGCTGCTTTAAATCAAGGTGCTACAACCATGCAAAGTCGAGATACTTTTTACTTTCTAAACAACTCGGATCAGGAAGCAACTTGCAATATCTGCTTGCTTTTATATCACTAGTTAGATTTTTTTACTTAGAAAGCCTTCTAGGAGGAAACCGCAGGAACTAAGTTTGGCAGAGGTCTCTCTACATGGTTCACTGGAGTCCCTAAATAGTTTTTTTTAAATCGTTTTTCCTTGTAGATGTCAATTAATGTCATGCTATTGCCTTTTAATTCTTTATGTCCGACAGGTTTTATTTGGGTGATTTCTTCATTCTACCAGTTTGGTAAAATTGTATTGCTGGTATAACTTTACCAAGTAATGTTGTTTATGATTAATCTGCGATTTTTTTTTTTTTTTTTACAAGAGCTGTAATTGTGGATAATATCACCATCAGCTATTCCCTCCCCCCCTCAAATAATAAATGAGATGATTTCAAAAGTGTTTTTTGTATTTTCTCAGGTTATCTTTGATATTTTAATTGGTTCGATTATCTAAAATGTATGTGAGGAGAACAATAACCAAAGCAATCTCTAAGCAGGCAAATACTTCATAATTTTGTATCATTGCTGTCTCTATTTCATTTTTTTCTTTTCCTGACTGAAAGGAAGAGTTCAGGTGTGAACCCCAGCTGTTAATTTGCTGAGGTTTGTCCTTATAAGGACATGAGTTTGCAGCACCTTCGATCGTCCCTCCCTGTAAGCCTCCCGCCCCCTACTTCCCATCTCCCACACCCTAACACTGTGTTTCCACACACTCCCAATTCGCACTGACATTCCCCAACTCAAGCTGCAAGTCGGGTCACAGATAAGAGCAGCAGGTTGCACAAGTTCAGACCGTGTTCTTTCATTGAAGGTTTGGATTACTAAAATAGGAGATGCCATTTATCATTATCGGGCTGTTGGTAAATTCATCTTCTGCTGTTGCATCATTGGACCCTTTTTATTCACTCTACAGAGCAACACGCTCGCCACGAGCTTGGATTTTTACTGTTTGACTTAAAAAGAAATGGGGGGGTGGTTTAAATTCTTGTGTTTTTTTTTTTTTTTGGCAACAGATGTGTAGCAGGTGACTAATCAAGGTTGGGAGTTACTGTCGGCATCAAAAACCTCCTGACCTGCACCCTGACACAGTTCCTAACAAAGATGTTTCTTCAGAAATTGAAAGTGTTACATTTGCACAAACTTACAGTGATGCAAGTGAAAGGTGTTCATATTTTCAATATCAATATATACACTAAATGAACCTGTGAAAAACTGCCCAAAACAGATGCCTGTACAAACTCATTACAATACATGTTGTCATGTTTATAAAACTCCTCCAATAAAAAAAAAAACAAAACCCATAAAACTACATGAAACCCAGAATGTCATTTAGTGGCAAATACTGTAATAATAGACAATAATATATGTTGAAATAGCAGAAATGTCAAATCATCGTTATTGAATAAAATTATCCTGCGATATGTATTGATGTTGATTTATTGTCTTGCCTTAATCTGGTTTATAAAAGACATTTTTATTCAATTTAAAATATTCCCAGTTGATAAAAACATAATCAAGGCTAATGCTGCGTCTGTAAAGCTGCTCTTCATCAGAGCAGATTGTTAAAATTAACTTATAAACTCTGTGTTTTCCTCTGTGGGCAGCAGAATTGGATAATATTTTGTGTAATAATCAAGTTTGAAAGGTAATTTAATCTTATAATGGTTGCAAAATAGTTTTTTTTTTTTAAAGCAGCAGTAAGAATCAGAGGAATCATTTTCTTTTCTCTTGTCACAGCTTACAGTCCCTTCCATATCCTGCATTTTGTTGCCTTATATTTATACACAGGTGACGACAAAGCTGATGTTAATCTCATTTTTAGTAAAAGCGGGTAAGTGTAATCGAAGGTTACCAATCTTATGCCGACAAATTTTTTTATTAAAGCTCGGATTTGGATAGAAACATTGAAAATCAAGTAGTAATTACCTTTAACAAATGACTAATATCTTTAATAAATAATGGCTGGACTTAAGAACAGCACTTAATTTAGAAAAAGGAAGCCTGTTTTTGTTTCTTTGAGTTCAGGAATGTTGAAACGACTTTATCATTGTCCAGGAAGCTGACTCGGCACATGAATGACTGACGGAGTATGACGCATCACTTCTAGTAAAAGAGCCAAAAGGAGTTGCAAGCTTTGTCCTGCAGTGACATCTGTTTGCTAGATTGCATAATAGGATGTGTAATATGGGCTCTATCCACCCCACAGCCTGCTTCCTGTCATCAACCCCCCCCCCCACCCCCACCCCAGTTTGCATTTCGAAACCTCGCTTTTGACCAAGGAGGAGGGTCAGAAGAGCAGCGATACAGCAGCAACTGATGATGATATGTTTAGATGTATGCGTCATAGATCTCACTCAGATGATGTTTTTTTTTTTTTTTTAATCGGCCACTGTTCTCTAAAAATGTATCTGATTAATTTAGGTTTTTATTATTTCTTTATTTTTCTAGGGTTGTATTGCTTGAGACCAAATGGTCGGAGAAAAATGTCAGCACCGATTGACTTGGTTCTGATATAGAATGATGTGGAATTAATACTGTTTGCAGTCCTTATATAAATAACGAATAACCAAGGTGAAAATGGGCGTTCAAATCTACATGAGTCAAAAGTTAAGGTCAAATAGTTTCAGCTTTATTATGGGGGGGGATCTGAATTGCTTTTGACAATAAAATAACTTTATTTTAACAGTTAAAGGACACAGTGTATTAAAAGAATAAAATAAATAGCATATTTGGACATGGGAAAGGTGGCCCATATTGATCACATGATTGTACTTTGCTTTGAGCCAAAATTGAAATGCTAATCAGACGTTTTGTTCCGCTTTTGTTTGTTTTGTTTTTTTTCTAAGGTTTGACTATTTCATTTGTTTTAATGTTTGTTCCTCTATTTGATATATATTAAGAAAACAGCACCTTCACCACCAATGTTCTCAATCAAAGGTATGTAGTCAGCGTAATGCTTAAAATTGTGAATTTAAAAATTGGAAACGGATCAGATTTGTGAGTTTCCAGTCCTCATTCAGGGAGGATCGTATGATTTCCAGCCAAACTCTGTGTGAATCTGAAGACTTTTGGATGATGTGGTGTGTGGCAAAAGATACTGACCTGTGTCTAATCCCTCTTACATAACCCGACCCCGTCTGTTCTGGGGGGTTAGTTCTGCTTGAGCTTCAGTTTAAAAGCCTGGAAAATGGGACTGTCCAGACATCCTTTATAGCTGCTTTAATCCACATGCTGTGGGAAATGGTGACTTCAGTTTACAGCTTACCTCAAGTTTATTAATGGTGCTTTGTAATGTTGAAATGATTCTGGGATGTCGTCATACAAAAATATATAAGATTGTTTTTCAGGTGATATTTACTAATGACTTGATTCATTTCACCATTTTTAGGAAGACTATATTGTTGCCTGATTTCCTGTTTCATGTTATACCTGCTAAGGATTAAGAAAACCTTCAAAAGTTGAGCCATAACTCTTATTTTGCACGTATCAATTACCCATTGAACTGCACAAATTGCAATAAGTTTGCTTAAATGGAAACACTGCAGTTTAGAAGAAAACTCATGTTTTTATCTAAAAAAAAAAAAAAAAAAATACTATGCTTTGATGGGATGTTTTTTTCAGTCGTATGGAGATTGTTATAGTTTACAAAACTGCAATGGAAATACTTTTTTTTTGCAACACTGAAGGGCCACTTGCATCTGATTTATCGCCTCAACAAACGTATTCATGTGCTATTTTAATTGATAGTGTTTTTTTAAATGGATATACCACCAATTGCGAAACTTTACATTTTTAAATTTAGCAGAATATCGACAGTTTTGCTCACATTTGTAATAGAAACTCAGCTATTGTCTCCTTCTCGAAGAAACCTTTCATATTTTGGCTGTAAAACCCATCCTTGGATAATGTAATGGGTTTTGTTTCTGGAAGGTACCTCATTTTTAATGCTGAACCTCATTTTTAATGCTGCGTTTAAAAAACAAAAAAACCAAACAAAAAAAAAACCCACACAGTTTAAAAGTCAAACGGGAGCAATTACACGGATCTTATCTGAAAAGCTTCAAATACCAGGACTCTGATGCAAATTCTTATATTGCTTATGTTCTCAGGCTCAGGCCCCAAATTTAGTTTCCTTTATCAGTTTCTAAATCGAGTTAATGAAATGGAAAGACGAATAAATAAAGTAGTTTGGCTAGACTTCTGTTTTCTCTTGGACTGGAAGTGTTTCTGATTAATCCTTTGTCTTAACATGTGGGATCAAGGTGCATTTCCTGTGGCGCTAAAAGGGGCACAAAAATGGAAGAAAAGCGCTCAGTGCTCAGTCATGTTGAAGACTGCTTCACACGTCGGGTCACATGTTTTCAATGGTGTAAAAACAAGGAGTAGAGGGGTGAGCTTTATGGGTGATCTGTCTGCATGTTTCCAAGGAATGTTACAGCACCGCATGGGAAGGATGTAGTCGAGTCGCTCCGCTGCTAATGCTATTAATCAAACCACATGCGTTCTGGAGTGCATGTGCTCACTGAAAAGCTTTTCTTTGAAGCTGGGGTGTTTGTACAGTACTTGGAAAGTTTGTGAACGCAGTGTTTTAGCTGTGAGCCTACTCGCAGAAGCAGCTGCAGTTCGCTCTGTTACATATGAAGAAAGATTTTGGGTAAACGGACACTCCGGCACACCTTTCCATTCAGCTGTTGTATAGATGGAGGTCAGTAGGAAGAAAGGGGAGGAGACGAGGGAGAGGTGAGCAGGCAGCAAGTGGAAGGGGAGCTTTCAGGTCTCTGCACAAAGGAAGTGTGTTCAGGAGGCCACCCTGGAGTCAATAATTTATCATCGCCATCAAACCTGGTGTGTTGCATATCCAACGGCTCTTCTTCTACAGACACCTGGAAGGATGTCTTACATGATTTATCTACTTTTACCAGCCGTGTTGCTTCAGTATCCATAAAACTGCACATTAGATTTTCACATTAGAGACTATTCTGCTGCTAATTTCTGCATAACAACTTAACGCAGGTGTTATCAGCCACTGTACATGGAAATTAACCTCAATCATTTCTACAGTCCAGCTTTCCCCCCCCCCCCCAAAAAAAAATACCAGAAGAAGAAGTCCAGTGGACTTCAAGGACATGTGTATCTATTTTTTTATAGTTTTTTTTTTTTTTTCAAATGTGTTCTGGCCTGAAAGATTCTCCTAGTTTTTCAGCTTCAAAATGAAGAAGTATGAAAATTAAAATGTGAAAGAATGAAGGCGGCCAGGAACATGGCAACAAGCTACAGAAGACTTCTTAAACTGTTTACAAAAACACTACAAACTGGCACATCCATAAAACAGACTAGCCAGATAAAGTAGTGACAGCAGAGCACCTGGTTCATATCTGAGGTCATTTATGGAGGAATAAATTGTTTCACCCAGTAGGAAAGTGGAAGTTAGGAAACATTTTGAGAGCTTGTTTATGAAGACCTGATTGGCCGACACACTTTATGTGGATTTTAACAATGCCTCATGGTGCACTCGGATTTAAAAAACATGTTAGCATTGTTACTCTAATGAGGAAGGCTACACCATCAAAATACCAGCAGTAGTTTTTGGTGTTTTGGGAATAGCTGGAAAATGTTGTTAGGTTAAAAATACATACGAGATGTTTGGATGAAGATTTTTAAAATGTGAGCATTTGTTTAGTGGTATTACAGTGGGTAGCGCTGTGGCCTTTCGCCTTTAGTCTGCCAGAGATGGGCACTGTCCCCACGGCGATCCTGACGGAGTCAGCGAGAGAAGATGGGTGGGAATTTAATTCGTTTCTTTTTTGATAAAGATACTACAGCTCTCACACGGTCTATTTAGCTAACCACAAAGGCTAAAAATAGCTAGCTTGTGGTATTTCATGGCTCATCTCACAGCTGCAGGTTTCTAAATGAATCAATAAGTTGACTTTGAATTTCATCCCTGAGCTTTTATTTCATCCTAAAAGGAGGACGTGTTTCTAAGTGGACGACTTTGATGTGATAGAAGTCAGGTTAAGGAGAAACGTTATCATTTAGAAATGATTGAAGCTTTCTTTTGTAAGGAGTGCGCAGTTAGTTTTTTTTTTTTTTTTTTTTTTTTGGTAGAAAGAAATAAAAAGAAAATCCTTGCTCCTTTTTTTTGTTAAAAAATCTCCCTCCAGCTTTATCAGGAAGCCGGTTCTCTGCTGCAGCACGGAGGGTGGTGTGCAGTTTTTATTTGCTTTGCATCGTAAATGGCCGACCGCAGCATTTGAACAATGTAGACAGGATGTGTCTTTCAGGTTTATTTACACTGTGGGCAATTAGGACAAATTCAGACGGAGTTAAATTCAGCCAGCCTCGGTGGTCAGAAGAAGATAAGCGGGAAAAGTAAATATTCTGAAGTTAAAGCCACAGTGTGTG
>JAUZNJ010033246.1:0-13255 GCA_034780135.1 Jordanella pulchra
GCACGACAATGCCTGGTCTCATGTAGCGAGAGTATGCAGGCAGTTCCTGGAGGATGAAAGAATTGATACCATTGATTGGCCCCCACGCTCGCCTGACCTTAATCCAATTAATACCTCTGGGACATTATGTTTCGATCCATCCGACGCCGCCAGGTTGCACCTCAGACTGTCCAAGAGCTCAGTGATACCCTGGTCCAGATCTGTGAGGAGATACACCAGGACACCATCCGTTGTCTCATCAAGAGTATGCCTCAACGTAGTCAGACATGCATACACGCATGTAGGGGCCATACAAATTACTGAATACCATTCTGAGTTACTGCAATGAAATTTCAGCAAAATGGACAATCCTGCCGCGTCATTTTTTCACTGTGATTTTTAGGGTGTCTTTGAATTCAGCCTCTTTAGGTTGATAATTTACATTTCCATCAAATAATGTGGCCTCCTTTTGTTCCTAATACATCACCCAGTCCATATCAGAATCAATAAACGGCATGATTTTTTTCCCATTGAGATCTGATGTGTTTTCAAAGTGTTCCTTTAACTCTTTTGAGCAGTGTAATAAAGTTAAACATATATACATTGAATGAAAAGGGCAGTTTTTAGTTGAGTAGGATTTCTGTGTTTTTTTCATGCTCAAGAAAACTCTAAACTGCCAGTTTTAGCTAAAGTGCAACGGAATTCTTCTCATGTCGTAAAGGTGAATCCATTCTCTGGAATCCAAATTTTAAGTGTAATCATCAGGGGGGAGAGCAAGGCGAAGCAAGTTTATTAATATAGCGCATTTCAGTGGCAAGACAATTCAAAGTGCTGTACATAAGAAAAAAGTAGGAAAGTACATTACAGTGCTGTAAAAGCAACAAAAATAATAAAAAATAATAATAATCAACATAAGAAAATTGTATTTAAAAAATTACAAAGGGATTGATAAAAAATGAAAGGAAGTTGGAGCTTTATTAGTAAAGACAATGTTTATTTCTTGTACAAATTGTAATGCATCTGATGATTATCAACCCTCTTAAGGTTTAATAAGGTTTAGCAACAAAGGCACTTCATCTACAAAAATTAGTTGTTTTGGAAGAACATACAATATTATTATCGAAAACGTAGAAAAAATGTCCAAAAGCACAGCTTTTCTGTTTCCTTTTTTACCTGGAGCCATTGAACCAATAATTGATAATGGAAAAGTTCTGTTATCATGTCCAAGCTGTACATAAAGACCAGCAAGTCACTATGGGCGTAAAATACAAATTCCTTGTTGTGGAAGGAATAACAAGTGATGCGCCAGAAAGTAGTTGAATTCGAAAGAAAAATTAAAAAAATAACTTTCAGAATAATTACTATAAACCCCAGCTTCTGTTGGATCCAAAACTATAATCAAAAAACATAATTTGAGTGGATTAAAACAACTCTCTCTTAAAATGGCAGTTGGGCCTCAGTGTTATTATTCTCCTTGCCCTGACTGGCTGAGGTTACCTCAAGTCTTTTTTATACTAGGGAAACATTTTCTCTGCTCATGAGAAATAACATATCAGCTTTGTACAATATGGCTCTTCTTTTCTTAACCACATAAACGAAACTGCAATGGGGAAACACTTCAAGGAGCAGGAGATGACAACAGGGAGAACACGAGCAGTTTGGTTGTTGGTGAAAGGCTTTGAGCAATGCTTTTAAGCGCGGAAGGGAGCATTGCGTCGAGTACCCAAAGCACAGCAGCTAGATTTCCCAAATGTTCATAATTAAACGTTTTCTATTTGAACAGGCAGCAGGGGGCTCCTCGGCTTGTGTTTTTCTAGTGGCTATTGTGTTTGTGGAACCAAATATTGGAAACTTTGATACCAAATCCCCTGGTGTATGTTAACTTTGGCAGCCGCCAAAGGATTCCGGGGGTGCTTTTCCTGCTCGTTACAGCACCTCCACTGTCCACCACCCACTATCTCCTCAGGTCGCAGGGTTCTGTGCAGCCACTGCTCGCTGGGCTGAAGATGAGGAAGCACAGGGAAGACATTGTGATGCGTCTCTGGGTGAAAACTTATCTCAAGTGTTCCAAAAGTTTTTAGAGAAAACACTTCATTGTGGGAGTTTTTTCTCAAAGGCCTATCTTCAGTTGGTGAACTCTGCTTCATCCTGGCCCAGACTAACAGTGCTACCTCTGGAACTACAGGGGTGTTCAGCCACCTCCACGCTGTATTCTTCCCCTGCAGCATATATGAAGCTTGCAGCTTTGACCCTGTGATCTTCCGCTCCCAGCCAGGGATCAGTGGATGTTCAGACTTCTGTTAGGAGTATTTGACCAAGCTCCTCTGACTGCTTTCAGGGCAGTAGGGGATGATCCTCCCCTGGAATGGAACGAAGCTTATGGCCGCACAGCAGGAAATACTGAGTCAGCAAACAAGCTGGAAAGCAAATAATCCACACACACTGTTTGTAATTAACTTCTCTATTGACAAGTGCATTTGGTTACACTGTGACTGTTCTGTTTTACAAGAGACTTCCACTGCATGTCCAATTTATATAAGCTCCCTACCTGTAACAACAGTTTCTATAATCTGATCCTCTCAAGAAGATCTTTATTTTTTAATTTAGTCAATAACATGTATGTTTTGCTCAGAACCACCTCAAACGAGTGTAAAACCATTCTTGCAAATTTTAGGGAATTTATTCAAATTTTGCCGTTTCCATCAAGCTTTTCTGATGCAATACTTAAAAAACCCACATCAGAAAAGCTGATACAAACGTACCTTCAACAAACAAGTCAATAAACATGATAAATATTATACACAAGACAAAAGTGGCTGAAAAAGGAACTAGTGAAGGTGCTGCAGTGTCCCTGTTAAAGTCCACCCCTCAATCCGACTGAATGCTGTGGTGGGACCTAGAGAGAAGAAGTGAATGTTTACAAACATCACTGATCTGAAGTCCCATTGGAAAGAACAGAGAGCAAAAATTCTTCCACAATGATGTGAGAAACTGAGAAAGTCTTTGAGAAAACAACTACTGGGAGTTACTGCTGCCATGGGCTGTTTTTCAAGCTGCCCACCTTGAGGTGCTTCCACATTCTTGGTAAATGACACAGTGCTACAACATTTATTTACTTTCATTTTTGTTCTGTTTTTTCTCCCTCATTATGAGAACTGATGATGGTTACAGACTGATATAATAAACCTCATATTGTAGTTTTGTTTTAGTCACATGACTGTAGCACTGCCTTTTGTCCAACAGCCATATGATACTAAGTATACTGTTAGCTCATAGAACATGTATATCCATCTGACTGGTACATTAGCACAATATAACATTGATAGTAAGGGTTGAAGACATGAGTATGTGAGCAGAAATAAAACAGCCCAACTTCTCATAGTTATTTTATTTATATCTTTAGAAAACGTCTGTCACCATTCAGAGCTGCCTTGCATTTTTCTGTTTTATCTCCTTACTATCTTTGCATACAATTTCACACTTGAATTAGTTTGTGCTGGTTTGATTTTAACTCTGCAGCTGCACACTGCAGAATAAAATATGGAATTTCTTATATTAAGTAAGACCAATTACAACCAAAATATGGACCATATGCTATCGTGCTTGATCTCCTGTATCAAATAGGCATCAAATAACATTCTGTTTTACATTAACAGATTTTATCTTTGCTTCATTTCAGTTTCATGCTCTTTCTCTGAACAACAATTGTGAACAAACTAGTATCAAACTAATAAACATGACTGCCAGAATCCTCAGAGGGGTTCCACACTGAGAGTCCTGCAGTGCCGTCTGGCAGCTGTCCCACATCAGGATCTGATGTAGGCAGGCACTTCCCCTTCGGCTGGGCGGCATGCCAGTTGGACCAGTGAACTGCTGGACCAGGCAAAGGCTTTGATGAGGTAGAGTAAGCCCACGGGGCATTACAAAATGCACAAGAATGAAATAATGGGAGTGTCATGCTAACATGCTTATTAGAATCAGCTTTCTCATGAGCTAAGTATGGAACTCTCTTCTTCTTGTTACAGTTCAAATTGATGGAGCACTTCAAGGACCAGTGAGAAGAATTTAGATCTTTGAGCAAACATGAAACTGAATACTAATAAAATATTTTCATTAGTGAATATCTACCTAAAACTTAAAATCCCTTTTTTTCTTTTGCTGTGGCAAAACTAAAACATTGTTATAATAGTAAAAAAAATCTTATAGCTCACGAATGATAAAAAACAAAGATTTTAACTTTTTCAATATTACCAATACAGGCATTTATGTTTTCTTGGAGGAGTAAAACATTAAGTACAAAATATAGAATGTTACTACAAAGCAAAACATGGATTATGCATCACATTACTAATCATTCACAAATAGGTGATTTGCAACTGAAACTGTGCTAGATGTTTGAACCATACATCTTTAATATTTATTTAGAAAAGCCTCTTCGAACATGATTACTTATGGTTAGTAACGCAGCTTTCAGGAGTGACACAGTATACCAGTTACGCTACAGTGATGCTTAGTAAGGAACCTGAAACTATGTAAAACAGAAGCCAGAATTTTATTTTACCATGTAAGAGTATTGAATGAAACAAGTACAGAGAAAAATAACATTAAAACAGAGGTCCTTAAAACACAATGGGTAAAGAGCAGCAATTTCTGTTGTTTTTATAGCATGCTGAGGTCAGAGGTGGAGGCAGAGAGTTGCACAGCTGAGGGACAGCGCATGAAAAGACCTGGTCTTCAGTGGTGCAAAAGTAAGCCCTGAAAATGCAGAGAAGCTTGCTGTTAGAGAAGCAGAAAGTGCATGATAGTAAGTGAAGGGTGAGGAGATCTAAGATGCTCTCTGTATTAACATGCAGAAAGCGGAAAGTGAGCAGGAAAATGTTGTAGGTGATGCGGGGCAGAGATTGGAAGCCTGTGGAGTAAATGCTGGAATTTTTGTATGACCTTGTCATGAGATCAGTGCGGAAATAGTACAGTTCAGAGGAGTCAAAGGCATGAATGAGCTTCTCCGCATGAGAGAGCATTTCCATGTGCAGTTTTGCTTTTTCCTAGGTGAAAGAATTTGAAGGAGCATTTGTCACACTGTCTTCATCTCCAGAAAACACCCCCCATGACTTTATATCTGCTGAATTTTGTGAAAATAATACCAGGTCATACCCCTAGACAGGGCACAAATGTTAGCATAGAGGGCAGGGTTGACATTATGATAATATAGGAACATGCACTCACCACTAGTGTACACTCACAATGTGCACTAATGTCGCCACATTGTGGTGATAAGGTTGTTTTTTATGCCCTTTGATCTAAGCAATCTTTTGAGGAAAAAGTAGTTTATTTCTTTTATGGTTTTTAGAGACAAAAAACATGCCTTGTTGATAAGACTAAAAGGTGAATCACATAAGGAGAGCAAAGGCACAGCTTGTACATACATGCACACTAATTGGTGCTTTTAAAAACATTGGACACGTCATTCCTAAAGTGTGCCAAAACAGATCAGACAACTTGACTTCAGCTGTAGATATTACATTATCTCCAATAGAACAGATTTAATTGAATAAAGAGTCTGCAACAATAAAGAGAGGAATGCAACAGCTTCCATTTCTATCAGGACACAAAAGTTTGTGCCCTTTATAACCCACCATGCTTTGAGACTCAAAGTTTTTTTCAAGAGTTCTTTAATTTAGCATTTAGCTGCTGTGCTGTTAAAGAATTATTTTGTGGCATTTAGTTTTTAGGATTGTGATCATAAAATGTTTTCCACCTTAAAATGAGGATTACCATAAAATTACCCAGTTACACAGGAATATTGAGTGTTATTGAGAGACTGAGTGTTGAACAGTTACAGTTAGGGTTATGCTCCTTTGTGAGGACAGTTTCTACTTGTAGATACTTTTTAAATCAGTAATGCTCCTGATAAGCTGAGAGAACAATTTATCACACAATAGCTTACAAAACCTTTGGACAAACCCTCATCTTTGTAAATGATATTTTTCAAATCATAAATACTTCTTTGCTCCACCTGCATGTTCTACTCCCAGCTGGATGATCTGAACTTCTCCCTGAAGGGAGTTTAGACTCAATCTTCAGAATGTTGAATGAAAATCCTGAAAATCACAGTGTTATACAAATATAGACTTCAGAATCGTCTGTTTTTATGCACATGTTCCCATAAACAAAGTTTAAAGCAAGACCATAATACAAAATGTATAAACATCTACTCAGGTTGTCAGTACATATAACGTAATACATTAAAATTGCAGCTGGAAGTTTTCATGTTTGCATTTAGGGTTATGCACTTGAATCCAGAGGTGTGCTGTTCCTAAAACACATCCATTATGTGCTTTTGAATCCTTGTGATTGTTCCCTTGGGGAAAACCTCCAAATGTCAAGTGCAAAGCACCAGTACTGGAAAGAAAAAGAATGCCTTCCCAGTTCTGATTATTTAAACATAAAGAGCTTAGCGTCACAGCTCTTACTTTGTTTAATTTGTAGGTATGAATCAGCAAATCAAAACTGTATTTGCCCACTTATAGTTGTATTTCAAAATGAAAAGAACCTATTGTAGTCAATGTGCAGTGTGTTAACTGCCTTGTTTGACTGTTTAGCAATTAAACACTTGATGCACTGGGTATTTGAAATATCAAGGTGTTGCCTTCTTGATTTTCTATTTCTCTGTCAGACAAAGAACTTTTTTCAGTTCATGTTTGTTTAGCTCCAAGCAGAAAACAAATGGAAATATGAACAGGAAAATTTTACCACCAACAGAAAAATACAGCTGCTGAGGCAACCAGACAGTGAAACGACAGTGACTAAGGCCTTTCTAAACAGCATTAAAGCTATTTCTGTATTGCACAATGACTGGCATCCACCAATATTACAAAGGGAAAGTGGTTTATGGAAAACACGAGTAGTACTCCATTGTTTGCATTTGTGCTTGCTACATGGACTGGAAGATTACATGGCATGTTCTTGAAAATAATCCAGTGGGAAAGAAATTCATAAACAATCTTCTTGCTTTGGTTGGTTTTAATTTAAGAATTGTTGTACAACCACTTTAATGTTGTAAACAAGACAAATCTCCAGATCTCATATTCGCAGGTGCTCCCTGAGGTGCTATGCCGGGCCATCTTTTCTTTCTAAGTCTTTTACGAGCTATGCATTATCCTGACATGAGGAGATCCCAACTTGTCCCAGACCAGAGGGAATAGAGGGTACCTCCAGGAAGGACTGAGATGTGCTCTGTTGTCATGAGGATCTGACCCTCACATCTTCAGCTTGAATAGCTTGTTTTATTAACGTGTTACTAATATTTATTTCTAACCTAATTTCTGTTACACAAGTGTTACACAAGTGATAGTGAAACAATCCAAGGTTTATGGAACTTTAAATCTGTAAAAACATGGCTCTTACTATGTTTCGGTATGATATAGTGCATTTAAGAGTCTGACACAACTATTTCACGCAAAGTTTTCTTTTGATTTTTATTCTTGTCTATTTTATGGCCCTGTCAATTGCACACAACAATAATGTTACCATTGAGATGTCTAAATGTCTCAGAGCTATTTTAGAGGTTAGAAGGTAAATGCTCCTCTGCATGTTAATGCAAACACTACTTTTAAACATTCCACTGTAATGTTCCTTTCAGC
This sequence comes from Jordanella pulchra, assembly GCA_034780135.1. Taxonomy (NCBI): domain Eukaryota; kingdom Metazoa; phylum Chordata; class Actinopteri; order Cyprinodontiformes; family Cyprinodontidae; genus Jordanella; species Jordanella pulchra. The sequence continues at coordinate 7,623 of JAUZNJ010033246.1, forward strand.
ATTCTTCTCCCAGGATTCTTATTTCCCATGTCTACATTAAAGATACATTAAATTAGAGTATAGTATTTAACTCTCATATAAAGCCCTAAATAACCAAGCTTCATCTGATTGTGTATTAGGTTTCTAACGGCATTTCGCTCTCAGTCTGCATGTTTACTAGTGGTTCCTAGAATTCTAAACCTAGAATGAGAGGCATATCTTTTAGCTATCAGGCTCCTCTCCTGTGGAACCAACTTTCAGTTTTAGTCTAAGAGAAAAACACATTATCTAAATGAGACCGAGCTTAAAACGTTGCTCTTAAGATTAGACATAAAACCTTCTTTTTGATAAAAAAAAAAAATAGTTAGAGTGGTTAAGACTATCCTGAGTGGAGGACATGTAGAGGATCACTTTTCATCAGTCTACTTCGTTGTACTTCATTGTCATTGTACTTCTATGCTCAGATTCTGCAAACGTTGTCAGTTTAACTTCCACCTCTTTCTTCTTCACTTTTGCTGCATCCATGCTTGGTGAGTTGGATTTCTGCAGAGTCAATAACCAGTGTGTGCAAATCCAAATCCTACAGTTAAAGACACCATGCTGTTAGCTAGGTTTTCTTATGTAGAAAACTTTAAACTAAAAGTGGGACTCAGGAATGAGTTTTACACAAGATAATTAAAGGGTCTGTAAATGATTATTCATAATTAAGCACATTTTAATTGAAAACCATGTATCAACAAAATAAACAAACTTGTCAAAGTTTGTCAAAAACCCTCTTTGCTTGTAAATTATTCGATCAATAAACACATGAGGAAGGCAACAGGAATGTTTTTATCCATTTTTATATAATTCAACCTTCAGATGAATAAGCTTTTTTTGTAGAAACCGCTGAAATTTTATGCAACTTCTTTAAAAGCTTATTCTTTAGAACTGTTAGCAGTGCAGTAAATCAGCAATAATTTAAGCACAATTACTTCCATTGAATTAAGTATAACAATATTTAGCAACAAAGCTTATAATATTGCCTTTCAAAGTTAAACATTTGCTGTAAACAGAACTTACATTTCCATTTCTAATACTGCCAACAGAACTATGACAGTAGAGCTGTGCATAAAGCATTTAAGATCTTAACATTTACAATTCAAGTTGCCACATTTAGTGCAATTAAAACATACACTGTATACCACTGAGACTATTTTTTCCCTCAAGCCACTTACTAGGACAAGCAATTGCTCTCCATTTTAGCAGGAATTTGTTTGGCGTTTTAGATATGGGCTTCCTATGTTGGCTCTGAAGCTCAGTCATCTGGTCAGATTTGGGCTGGTTGGAGAATTTGCAGCAACCGTGGAGGCTGATATTAGCATTGCGAACATCTGTGCAAAGTCAGAGTTGCACTGAGATATTTTTAAGCTTGAATACCCCTGAGGGGACCAACGATTATATTCTATGTGTACGTTTGATTTATTGGTGTACAAGACAGAGCGAATGCTAAGGGAACGTTCGGGACTGTAAAAAAAAAAAAAAAGAAGATGAATTACCTTTTTTTTGCTAATAATTTGCATAAAAAATATATTAATTGTATTTTTTAACATGTTCAAATGGATATAAATAATTAATTAAAATTCATGTGTTAAAGTCCCGATCCTACTTTTAAATCTGGAAAAACAAAAATTAAATGTCAACAACATTATAAACTATTCTTGGCTACTTCAATTAAGGACAATTATATTTCCAATCTATTGTTCATAGATTAAATGTTACTAATGTACCACCAATAGATCCACTTCTAGTATCTAGGCTAAAACAGATTGTTTAATAACTATTGTTTGATGACCCAAAAATAGCCAGCTATGCTCAAGTAAACTTAGCTTCTATCCACCTTATCATTACATTAACCCTCCGGAAAACCTACAAACTGTAAAAATTGCTGATTTCATTTAATCAGGACTCAGAAAATACTTATGGTAGCCTTTGAAAAATTAACTGTTTAAAAACATAAATTTCTTTTATGGTATATTTTCTGCATCTGTTTTGTTTATGTAAAGGATTTATGCTTATGCTTTATTATGATCTTTATTATTTTTTCTTATTCGATGTCATGTAAACCATTGGACTGCCTTGTGTGATTCAAAATAAATTTGCTTTGCTCTGCAGCCATTTACAAAGTAACAGCTTTAGCTATCAGACGGTTCTGGTTCTCTTGTTTAAGCATCACTAATCTGAGCATATTTCAACTAAATGATAGTTAGTTACTTCACCGGTTGACTACTGTACGTATATATCTGTAAAGGTTGTAACTCTTAAACATCAAGACGAAGTCTCTTTCATTTACTTTTTGTAAAGCATTTCAAAACCTCAAAGGTTTTCATCGCTTGGACCTCAATTTAATATGCAGTTGTATTCTTCTGGGTTGACCGTGAGAGGAAGGCCTAGTAGATACCTTCCCCTGGGATGTTCATGTGTTTTACCAGACAATGGAAAACTGCACTCAGCATAAAGTTCAAAGGCATGGTTGAGGAAGAGAAGAGCACCACAGTTGGACTGGGTCACCTGCAGTCATGACCTATCCCCAAAGAAAATATTGAATGTGAAGGTATTCAGCAGTTTGAGAAATGATGGAAATATAAATATTGCATAAAACTTCAAAACCTTGGACGAGACCTTGAAAATAAAGTTAAGATTTCCCTACATCAGAAAAAAGAAAGAGTGGCACTCTAAATCGTATTGCTGTTTTCCTGCCTGGTGTAATTATAAGGAACCTGTTCTGTACTCCATATGTGATCCTGTTATCACTGATAAATGTAATCATTGCTCCTGCTGAAAACGATTCATTAGCTGAACGTGTTTGCATGTCAAAATCAAGGCTGTAAGATTCCCCTGTTTTTGCAATACTTGTTTTAAATACAATTTCAACTTGGATAAGCTGCAACGTAGAATTACAAGCCCATCTCAATTCCCCTTTCATCAAAAAGATTACTGAAAAGGCTTTGTATCAGCAGTCTAAAGCCTTACTGACAATGTACAATGTAGAGACATGCACTTGCCAAGGTGTTTAGTGACATCCAAATAAATTCAGTGTGTGGATACCCACAGTGCTGGTATTATTGGACCTCAGTGCACCATTCAGCGCTGTTGAGTGCATAGGTTGGCCTTTCTGGTACAGCACTAGATTGGTTTAAATCCTACCTTACTGATGGTAGAAAATTTTATATCATGGACCATAAAATGATAAATAAATAAATACATATTCAGTATGATGTCACCATGTGATATGAACCCATTTAAGCACTTGCTAATTGCTAAAAAAAATTAAAGCATGGATGTGGTAACATTTACTTCAGTTAAAGCTATAGTTGGTTATCCTGTACAGAAACACTTTTTGTTATATTCAGTAAAATGGTCCTTTGATCAGACATCTGAAGTTGATCCAGAATGCTGCTGATCGTATCCTCATTAAGAAAGTGGAGCACATCACCCCATTTCTTACACTGACTCCCTGTATCTAAAGAGGATAGACTTTGAAAATTCTTTGTTAGTCTATCATAAAACCTACATACGTTACAGACTTGTTAGTGTATCAACTACTCTACTCTGCATACCAAGAACCAAAACCAAACGTTGAGAAGTAGCTATAGTTCTTATTCTCCACTAATGTGGAATAAGTGTCTGAAATCATAAGTTGTTTTAAATAAAACTAATTGTGGCCTCTGATTGTGGATTCTAAGCTTCATTAGTTTAATTTTGTGGTCCAACTTCCTTTCATTAAATTATTTTCTCTGTAATCATCTAAATACTTAATTATTCATGTTTATTCTCTTTAACTCTTAGTGTGTATCAGTTATAACATTAAATTTATGCTACTATACTTTTGTTTATATTTTCCTATTATGTTTCTTTCCCATATAGAACCATTTAAATTGTGTTGAAATGTGCTCTACAAACACAGTTGTCTTACCTATACAGTATTATTAAATTGAGGTAGCCACAATGTTAAAAAAATAATTCAATTTCTCACTGAAAAGGTTGCTTTCAAAGCTGCGTGACAGAATCCAAAAAACAGAAAAACATAGAAATAAAGCAAATAGTGCAAAACAAAGCAGCTGTAGATTTTACTCATTTTGATATTTTTTAATTGGAAACTATCTTTAACCTTACCATTGCAAAGTATGCAGATTATGAAATTTTACATGTTTAAAATACACATGTCCCTTAAGTGATGATACTTAAACATTTGACCTGTAACTTGGTTTCTAAAGTATGTTTTGTACGATGTAAGTACTGCAAACTAGAAGTCAAGAAAAAAATTGGCAAACACAAATAAACAATTTGTGATGGTTGTAAGGCTTATTTTTTTTAATGGCTGTGTTTATTTTTTTTTTGTGGATGATTAGTGAAAAACCCAAATAATATCCACTGATTTCAGGATAACAGTTGGCTTTTTGGCTTGTAAAGATCTCAGCGGCCACCGCCTTGCTTTAATCTAATACAGCTGCAGGTTGTTGTGTCATTAAGAGACCCCAGCAGTGGCAAGAGTCACTACAAGCCCTGTGCCATTATCCCTGTATAACTGTGGGTGAGGAGGCCATTGGCCATGTGGAAATGATTTTCATCAAGACCTGCTTTCACCTTCCTGGTCTGCTCTGATGCTGTTGTAAAAAGGCTGTAATGGACACGGGGAGCAGAGCGGGGGGCTTCTTTCCTCTTCCCTCCCTTACTGGAGGTAGCCTGTGAGGCCGGTTCAGTTCAGCTCTATATCTGTCAGTTCACTGTGCGTCCATCCTGCCACCCTCCGACTCAACTGCCGGTTGGAAGCCATAAAGGTGTCAGTGAGCCAGAGTGACATCTACTGTGTACAGCACCACCTTCAGAGCACAGTGGAGGCTTCCAGCCCTTCCTAAATCCCCTGCTGAGGACAGTAGCAGTGAATGACATTTCCCCTAAGCCCAGAGGACACAGAGGTAAATTCAAGGCCAAGCGGGAAAGCCTTCCTCCCTATTGTTATAAGTAAACATACAGTCTGACAGCAAGAAAGTTTTTAATATTTTCGGTGTTGTATGATCCAATCCATACCAAGTGTATTATTTTAATGTATATTGAAATAAGGACCAAAGCATGTCAAAGGGAAAAACGGAAAATAAACTTTTTAGATCTTTTTAGAAACTCCTTTTAGTCCTGAAAATGCATTCATATACTTCTTTCTGGCATCACCTGGTTGCTGAGCTTGTTTTGATTTTCCTTCTTTATCTCGTTAATGCTCTCTGGTGCCTTTATTAGATATGCCAGGCATTAAAGCTACAAAACATTTTACACATTAAATCAAAAACAACCGCGACCGTGTCGGATTAAGTGGGAGAAGAGGGATGGTCGCTTAATATATAATAAATAGCTATAATATCCAGCAATTGTTCTGGCAATGGTCTTTGTCTTTGTCAAGCGTGGGTTCTCTCTGGGTACTCCGGCTTCCTCCCATGGGCAAAAAAAGACTGTTAGGTAAATTGGCATCCTGGGTGTACCCCGCCTTACGTCCATAGTCTGATAGGCAACGATAGATAGGCCCAACTGGGACCCTGATGGATTAAGTAGGAGAAGATGGATGGATGGATGGATGGATGGATGGATGGATGGATGGATGGATGGATGGATGGATGGATGGA
>JAUZNJ010033247.1:0-13254 GCA_034780135.1 Jordanella pulchra
TATATACAGTGGCCTGGTTTTAGCTCTAGCGTTTACACTGAGCGGATCATACCAGTTTCCATATTTATCTCACCACCTTATTAACCATGTCTAACCAGCTCACTTACTGCTGTCTTGCACCTCTGACTCTGAGCTGTTTTTTTTAAAATCATTACACGTGATGTAGTTGCCAGCCTGGCATGCAGGGACTGGAGCTTCTCTGCCTACATTCATTAGGAGTCCCTGGGGGAACACTCAGATTAAGGTGGTGGACTTAAGCGGAGTTTGTTTTACCCACCCACATGATGTTGAGCTCTAACCTTTTCAGATCGAACAAACAAATCATTGAGTTCAAGTACTAACGGGGGACACTAACAGGGCTGCTGCTGTGTTTACAAGTGTTGCTTAGCGAGGACTGTTGGGTAATGATGACTGGGAAGGGACAATGAGGACAAAGCCAACATGACTGACGACTACCACTTACCGCTAACTTTATCTCCAGTGAGGAATATCTCTGGCTGTCTGTACTGGCCGCTGGCACTGATGGATGGGGGGGAGCTGGTAAAGATAAAATATACCTATTTATAACACAGCATTTTTTCTGCCTTTATTGTAGGAGTTAACAGAGGAGGTTAATCACCAGATGCAGAGACTGAGAGTAAAAACCTCTCTAGTTTCATTCAAGCTATCCAGTTATACTGCATGCCTATGCTTCTACTGTCTATAGTCTTTCAGAAATGTAGAAAAACGTTTCGGGGGGGATTGTAAGCTGAATATGCCACATATCATTATGAGGACTGTCAAACATCAGATGAGAAAATGATGCTTTACTCTTGGTAGATTAGTGGGTTCACACGTTTATTGAATCTTCTAAAAAATCAGAAAACTTGCTGAATAGTTTGAAATGATTGTTTGTGTCTTCATATTCTAAAGGTTCTTATTGGACTGAAAGCTGAGGTGTCAAAAGCTGTTGAACAATTCTTAATGGACATAAGGACATGTTTATATCCGTTTGTTTTTGTTTTTTTTTACCCCGTTTACGGTGGTCTATCGTTTGAGCCTCATCTTATGGTCCAGATATTTCCATCAGCTCTAAAATACTACTGACCCACTTTAGTTTTTTTTCTACTGGGCCAAGCTAAACAAATATGTAATAAACATGTCTATGCGTTGCCAGTTTAGAGGAGATGGTAAAAAAAATAAGCATTGTTGAAGAGTAGTGTAATACTTTACTAAAAAAAATAAAAAATCCTTTGGCTCAAAATAAGTTTTCACATTATAGTGAACACTTTTATGTTTAACAGTCCCATGACTTTATCTGTGTAATTATGAATGAAGTTAACTGTAATTGTAAGACTCTCTTGTAATAAATAGTTTCAACATTCCCCCTCTTCAGAATATGCTTGTGTTCCTGAAGCTTTTCTCAAACTGGGGCTCAGCTGTTATCCTAGTACCTCTTGTTGCCTCTTATCAAACAGCTCCTCATCCGCTGTTTTTCTAACCTATTTTCAGCTTCACTCAGTAGACCACCCTTCCTTTCACTTATGATCTCTATTTACAACTTAATGACAGTGATATTTTCCCACGATAATGGCATAAAGTAGACAATAGGCCTGAAGATATAAAGCCATAAAGGGGATCACTTTAAATCTAATTGTATTCTCTGCTGTGCAGGCTTTTTAAAAAGCATTTAAAGAGCTAATCAAATCAAGGATTTACACAGCGAAAAGGCATCTGGAAACGCAGCTATGTTATAAAGGCCTTTACACAGCTGGTCTCTAATCTAAAAATGAAACTTTACGTTTGAATAGTCTGTTATCGTCTCTTGCGGTTGTGCACCAATGGTCTTATCTTTGCTCCAGATGAAACTGTTTCTCCTGCCTTTAATATCAGTTATCTTGTGCATTCAGTCGCAAAGCAAAACAAAAACAGAAGACAAAAAAAGGGTTTGCTGAAAGCACATCCCCGGCAGATGCTGCATTGAAAGGATGAGGATGCTATTTGTCTACTGGCAGGGCCTTGCTGCTGCCTTTTAAAAGAATCAAGCAGTGAGGCGAACTAAGACTACACAAATGTTGGATCACTAAACAGGTTCTCGGTAAAAACAAATGGAAGTTAACAGAGGAAACCAGCATAAGCATAAACAACAACAGTGCTGTTCTTTCAGCTCTTTTGTTATAAACTTGTTTTCTGCTACACTATTTGATCCTGGTTTTCAAAGACTAAAAGGAGCACTAAATGATTTTGCAAAGAAAATTATAAAAAACTAAGGAAAATATACTAATAAAATAATAGCAATGCATATTATTACTAAAACAATTCACACATGTATATCTCAAGGGGCTACAAACAAAGGTATGCATTTTAAAAATATAAAAATGTTCAATTTTAAAGATTATATATTCATTATAAAACTGGGAAAGCTGACTTTGTGGATTAATTAATAGCTTTCAGGTGGTACATTTGCTATTTCTGCCTTCCATGATCTCCATTGTTTTGGTCATCAGCATATGCTATGTATATTTATGATTGGAAATGCACTTAAACATTTCTGCTTGTTGTTCCACTCATTATAGACACACACCTGTGTTCACTTGTTTATAGATCAGTGTTGCTCATGCTGCCAAGTATGCATGTATTTCAGTACACCCAAACTTTTTTTAAATCAGATCTTTGACTTTGTTCCTGTGTTTAAGGTACATAAAGTGCACCGTTCTGTGAAGGCTTTGAAGCTCCCTTAAAACACTGAAGTCTAGAGGTTATCCTTTGAGGATTTTTGATGTTAACAGTTTTATAATTGTTTACAATTTTTCCCAAAATAAATCCATGTTCAGATAACTATTGGTACCTAAAAACAGAATCAGATTGCAGCTGTTTCTATGAGCACTTACACCTGTGTTTTTGCCTCCTTACACTTAAACCTACCTTTTTTACAGGCACCAGCTAAACAGCAAACTGCTGACATCCTAAACACCAATCACCCTGCTTATGACAGTATAAATACACTTTGTCGTGATATATATTGTAATAGGATATTCTTTAGAGGAATAGTTCTGCAAAAGCTATTGCTCCCTTATAGATACTAATTATAATATCAAAGATAGTGTTTATAAGTACGAATTCTTTAATATCCGATTTCAATAAAGTAAACAACAAAATCAACCTAAATAATTAATCTGTCCCATTGTATAAAGAAAGGAAAAAACTATTTACCGCGATTGGATAAATCATGTTTGAGGGAGTTTTAATAGGTCCATCTAAAGGGCCTCGATCTATTGTGTCTCTATTGTGTTAAGAGTTTGAAATAAACATAGCAAGTATATTAAACTACTTTTGCACAAGTTCATCAGCCATCACGCCAAAAAATCCAACACACACAAGGAACTGTGGCTTCAGCTGGAGAAAATGGCTCCACGTGCCAGTTTGTCCCACTAGCTCTCAGGATCTCATCACGCATATACAATGCGGTTCAGTTTCTGTTCAGCATCCTTGCTTGTGGTCAGCTGCGCTCTCGAAGGTGACTCTATGCTCAGGCTGATTTTCTCCCTATGCGAAACAAAATGCGTTTTGACAGATGGGGCAGAGACATACCTCTTATGTGAGTCTCCTTCCGATTGACCTGTGCAGGTATATGAGACACATGTGTGGTGAGTTCCCGAGCACGCGCGGAAGGAACGGGCACTATGGAGCTATTTTCTCCCAGAAGGCTGCAGTTCCTTGGGGGTGTGCGATTTTTTTTGCGTGATGATTGATGACATATTACGTGAAAGTAGTTTGATAATTAAATAGTTTATAATAGCAAGTATGTTTAATTTGCTCTTGGCGGTGTTGACATAAATGTGACGCAATATCAGAGTTCACGATTTCATGACAGAAAGAGAGACTGAGCGACAGTGGCCTCCATAAGATCGAGATCCATTGCTGACTCAAGAACACCAATTTTTTTCAAATTTACCAAAAAAATATTTTTATTATATATATTATTAATGATTAGGGATGTAGCAGTGGAGCCTTTATGAACCATCCCCTCAAATGTGACACAAATTGGTTACATATTTACAAAAGCAGAAAAAATAGAAAGGGCATAACTACTTTTTATTGCACATTACTTTGTATTAAGATAACTAAAATAAAACCCTTCTCATTTTACTGCTTTGACTGTTGGGACTTGGCTTCTAATACATTCTATGCTATTGTCCCTTTGCATTTGCCTCTTTATCTCCAGCTGTTAATGCAGTATGAAAGCTGTGGCCTTGAGTTCATATTTCCAGCTGCAAACTGACAGTACAGTGAAGGAGACAAGCTGACAGGGGAAATTAGTGATTGCTTCTCTTCGTTAACATATGTGTTAGCATATGTTCTTGCTTACTCATCTTTATTTATGAAAATAGGGTTTTCCCTGGCATAACCAATGATCATATTATCCTGTTTGCAATGCCTATGATCATAGCTGCAATGAAAGGTTTCTCAACCTCCGTCCAGTAGACTTAGTTAATTTGACCTGTATGTTTCGTGTTGTATAAATGAAGTGGTTCAAAGGACGTATGACATATAGATTCTATGCCACTTAAAATAGTTTTACAGGGGTTAATTAAAAATTATGTTCTTAAACAAACCAATATAATAAGGGAGTCTTAGACCCAGCCAAAATAAAAAAAGCAGGAAGAATCCTTGGAGCAGCAGGTACTGTAGGTGACTGTCACACCTGGCCTCCTCAAACTCTTTGTAGATATAAGGATGAGAAGGAGGGAATGAAGTTATTCCTTTAGGCTTTTACTTCCTGGTTAGCATGACAGTTCTAAAAGAACAAATATCGTAAATATATTATTTATGAAAAAGACAGATTAAGATGCTTTCCTGCTGGGGCGTGCAGGTGGCGCAGTTGTTAGCACGCACGTCCCATGTATGGAGGCCTTAGTCCTCGACGCGGGCGACCCAGGTTCGAATCTGGCTTGTGGTCCTTTCCCGCATGTCTCTCCCCCTCTCTCATACCCTCTTTCCTGTCAGCCTACTTTTAGAAAAACAAGCCACTATTGCTGTAAAAAGCTCAAAGAAAAAAAAGATGCTTTCCTGCTAATACATCTCAATTTTGGGGGGACATTCCAGTAAAAAAAGGCTGAAAATAATGACTTATGATGTTGCATATAAGACTCACTTAACTCTTCTTGCTCTAATTCTGCACATCAGTCAAGAACAATTCTTCCTTGGACTTTTTTTTTGCATGTATTTTATTTATGCGTCTGAAAAAGGTCTCCATAATATTCTTGTCTGCATGTCTTTTCCATCTCTGTTTAGAACCTGACAACCCCAGATTATAACGCATTTCACCCAGTTTCTATTTTTTAACCAACAAATCCACTTCTGAAAGATTTTCTACCATTTTTGCATTTTTGCAGCCATGTAATGCTAGATGTTACATTGAACATTGTGTCCTCTCTCTACCTTTATAATAAAACAGTTTAAATGAATGTATAGCTAATTTATAGCAGTTAAGGAAGCTAAACTCAAGTGTTGTATTTTGTTGACATTATGAATGTTTTTATGCTCTCATTTGTTGTTGTTTTTATCATTATTGGATTATTGCGTGTCACATCACGTGACCTGTCTAATTTAAGACACTCGTGTTCAATAAAGGGTGTGTAAACGAAGGAGGTTCAACACAAAAGCCACAACCTGTGTGAGTCTCATGATGTCACGTTGAACGTTGTGCTAAAGAGTGACTCTGCAAACAAATTTAAATATAGCAAATAGGGAGACAAATTTAGAACTCAACTGGAAGTTTTGCATGGCAGTCTTGTGCTTCTCATCGAGCTTTAATAAATAATGTTTGATTTAACCCCTATAAAGCAGGATAGTTCCTGCTTGCATCATGAGGGTAACAACCCTTGGATGACCTCACTTACTTGTCATTAAGAAAAGACATTTAAAAACATCTTTTTATCATTCTAAATGGTTATGTTGGAGTTTCACTTGGTATCATATCAAGCATTGACAAGGTAAAAAAAAGTGTATGTGCAGAACCAAACAGTTTAGCATCTGGAAAACTGAATCGTACTTAAATTCAACATATACTTTACTAATAACAAAAGAGTCATTGGTATATGATTATTTTAAGCACAATTTCAAGCAGTTTTTCTATCTTGACCTTGGGCTTATAACATTAGTTACATTGAAATGGACTGGATAAACAAGATGGCTGAGAACAGATGTGGCTTTTATTGGCATGACAAAAGCGTTCCTTTTGATTAAACACTCAAAGGATGAGCAGTTTTCCACTGTAGTCTTTTGTTTGTTTCAAGCTTCTTAATCCTGCATCTGTTCTCTGCATTAATCCAATTTAAGACTGAAACTCCCCCTCTGTCTTTCTCTTGTTCTGCATCTTAGTATTGCTATCACTTCCCTTCTGTGTTTTATTGCAGTAAAAAAAAAAATAATCAGGCAAAGCTCCTCCAAAAACCATGCCCTGGATGTGCAAAACTAAAGATTTAGAGAATGTGTATCAATGCAGATTCTGCAAACCCACTTCCCATGAAATTCATATTTGTGTTTGGTTGTTTTGAGAAATTTAATGGCTAACATCATTGACCTTGAATAAAGCAGCGCAAGCTTGGACTATAAAAAGATAAGCTATAGTTAAAAAAATCTATATTTATCTTTATATACTGTATATATGTGACTTTCTCTGTAGGCAGTGCTTGAGATGCCTTTCTATTTGGATTTGCTGTTTTTTTGGAATTCTTATATGAAGTCTGAAATTGCTCCAATGGAAGATGGAGAAGGAGGCAAATAAGCTCATAATACACAACATTCTTCAGCTACGGTTTATTGGTGCTCCTGCCTGCCCCCGAACAATAACATTAGCACTGACCTTTTGGTTTAATACATACATATTTAGCTGCTGGGCTCATGGAAAGTTTATCTGTCCCAAATATCATCCAGCCTTTTTTTTCAAAGGCAGATTTTATGAAAAGCCTCAAGGTTCTTCCTGCAAGGATCAATTTTTAATACTGTGTAATATACTGTAATCCATAATCATCATATTGTTTTGACTCTAAAAATACACATATATGCTTATTGTTTCAATAAAAAAATCAATTACAAAAAAAAAAAAAAGACAATGAATTGGATACTTGATAATCTGATAAACTGCTCCTTCTCTATAAGACTAGCTTGTGAATTTTGTAGGTTATAAATCAGGAGGTCAAAGTAAAACTTTGGCTTATTGAATAAAAGTACCATTGAGCTGCCAGGCTCATCTTTGTAATGAAGTAAGCAGGGTGGCCTTGATTGAAATAGTCGGTCAGGAAATGACAGCTTCACCCAATCACAGGGCATCAACAATTTCCTCTTAGAGGAAAATTGACAGTTGCCAAAGTGGCCATTATTCTTGAGCAATCATGCCTTGCAGGAGTGCTGACTCCAGGTAAAAAGGGCCTCCTAGTTCGAGTTTTGTTTCTGCACCTATATGGGACATGGACACAGTCATGCAGAGAATTTCTCATCCATCCTAACTTTTGTGATTAAAGAACAGATGTGGGCAAGAGTTAATCTTGCATTTGATCAAATTTAATGGTGGCATGGCTGCAGAATTCATCAGGCGGATAACGAGAGTTGTTTTTCTCTGCTTGTGGATTATTAGCAAAGGACTTTCTTCTAGCTCAAAATAAACATTTGATGGACTGACTAGGTGCTCCAGTATTAGCCCCGAGGCTCTGTGATTTCTTTTTTTTTGGCATCCTGGGTGTGCATCCTCAAACTGTCAAGCTGTCATGCTAAGTAGGATCTATGCCAAGGGTCTATATTAGGCTTTTTAAATTAGGCTGCGTGTGATCTGTTGAAGCCACTGACTAAAATCAAACAAACAGGACATTAAGTTTCAATCAAAAGCTGAAATAAAAAAACGGGAAAAAAAATATATCATCAATGAAGCAGAATAACCAGGACTTTTAGCAGATTGTTAAAAGCTGTCCTCACCTGAATATTTACTTGTTTAGATGTATTTAAGATGTTTTTAAACATTATTATGTTTCTATGGTAGACTATTTTAGTTTTATATTTATATCAACAAAAAGTACTACAAAGAAAATATGAAAATTAAAAAGAAAATGTAAATGAATGTCACACATAAAATAAATATTAGATAATATTGTAATTGAAGTTGTTGGAGATATTTTGCTGCTAAGCACAGCTGTTTTGACATTTGTATCTCTCTATGTGGTAAAGTAGTAGTTTGTAAAAACCTTGTGGGGTTTTGGTCCGCTCCTCCTTTTGGAGTCATTGATCCCGTTTGGCAACTAAAAACCCCATTTTCCACCACAGATGGCTAGGTCACTCATTGGTCTCAGCGTATTTTGTTTTGCAACACTGCTTTGTGTCCTTGTTAGTTTGTTTTGGGTCATTTTCCTGTAGACAGATCCAGTTTCACTGTTCTGTCTCTGGAAAGAAGGCTGAATCATATGTATGGACTTCATTGTGATGAAACTTTAGATAAAGAGAGTCCAAAGCATGATGTTTTCACCTCATGCATGACTGAAAAGCTTGTGTTCCAAAAGTGAGCTTTCTGGATTCTTCATGCCCAACATGTTCTTTGTTCTGGGGTTTAGATAATTTAGCTTTAGAGCTATCGATTCACAGAGCATTATTCCATAAGTTATCGTCTTTGTTCTTTATGGTCACTTTTAGTGTGACCTTCATATTGTATTTTCTAATCAAAGGTCTGATCCTTTCTCACTTTCTATGAAAGATAAATTTGGTCAGTCTCTCTTTGGATAGACATAAATGCCCTTTTCGACTGTAGTAAGATCATGCAGTAAGTCCTGTTCGGGATTTTGGAGACTTCTTTAAGCATTGTTTTAGCATCTTTCGGTGTTCTTTAAGTCTAAACTTGAGTGAAAGGCAGCTCTCTTGATTGTTTTTCACTTCCATAACTTCCTGGTAATCTGAATTCCTTACCAGACTCATCAGCTTCTAGTATTCTTCCTGAAGGCCTCTTTAGACTGTAGAATAAAGATTAATAAAGTATAGTTGAATTGAATGATGTCAACCCTTATGTGAACAGTCAGGAGCACCAACTTGTTTTGTTTCCCACCATTCTTTTTTATATATTTTACTTGAATTTATTGACTTTTGTTAAAACTGATGTACTTAAACAATGTTGGATATCGATTCAAATGAAAATGCTAGAAAAAAACAGGGTATTGTAAGTTGTCACTTTTTTTTTCACATGGCTGTCTACAGCAAGATAATTGAATCTATCACAGGGTAGTGTGTCTTCAACAGGTGTTCCTGGTGACTGCCTCATTACCAAGCTCCTCAATCATTGAAGCCGTAGATGAATCCCTCTCCTTACTCCTCACCCTGTAGTGAGGCATCTTGTGGGGATGTTGATTGGATCTTGAGTGTGAGGGCGGATGATGGTCATTGTAGATTTTTTCACCAACATTTGTCACCTTTTCACAGAGCTTCAGCAAGACCTGGACTCTGGTCCTGGACATCTTTTGACAGCTCTTCAGACTCCCTTATGTTGGTTGAGAAGTTGGAATGGATTTTTTTTGTGTAGGTGTGCTCTGTACACTAATGTGTTAAAATCCAGTGCATCATTTGTTTGACTTTTAGGGAGCCAAACTTTTGTATTGCAGGTGGGAATCAAACCCTTATTTCACTTAAAGACTTTAAAACTAGTGTTTACTTTGACATAACATTTCTGTGTCTTCTCTTTTAATGCATAAATGAATCTACCACAAACAGTAGAGGCTGTATATTTCTTTTTAAATAGGTAAACAGACCAGATCAGTGGGAACAAAATAATTTATCCCACTGTTGAGTACTTTCATTTTCACTACTCCATCTTTTAAAGTTCTGCACCCTCAATTCTATCTCTCTAGAAGTAAAGTTTTGGTTTAGCAGCTATTTTGGGAAAAAAGGCAGTGCTATAAATTGATAATGGAGGCAGAGGGAGTTTTGAGCTGAAGAGCTTTTCTTATTGAGGATTAGACAAAACAAGTGACCCAGTTTTTATGGTGTTTTTTGACGTATGCTTTTTGAAAAATGACTATTATTCTTTTCACTTCAGCATATTTCAGAACGATTTGGTCTGCTAATGTTTTCAGTCTGCAATTTTCTTGGTGTGTCATAATACAGACATGATGAATTGATGCATCGGACAGATCCTCTATTTTCATGTGACTGATTTCCTCCAAGTAAGCGCTTCAACACATCGACCCCGGTGCTCGATAGATCAGCACTTACTAATTGCATTTATAACATCCATGACAGAATAAGAATGAAAGTTCCACTAATTTTGCTTTGACCTTTTAGTTGTCCTTATGTTTTCTGTCATTTACTACAAATATTAACATAACATTAAATAAAATGCATCTTTCCTGCTTTTTAAAAAAATTCTTGTTCAAGATTCTTTTGATCATTTAGTTTTTCACATGACATATTTTATCTGCTTTCAAGTCGTCCCTATTTTAGCTCCTCAAATTCCTCCATTCTACTCTTTTTTTTTTCTTTTTTTTTAACAAATTTTCCAAGCTGCATCTCAAACTGACTAACTTTTCTGTATTCTCTTTAAATTCCAGAAGGCACTTCATACCCTGCCCATTTCCAGGTCACATTGTTTTTTTCACTCCACCCTGTTCATTCATAGTTTAATAAGTACAGTTATCTAGTGGTGCTGAAACTTTCAGTCACAAAGTTTATTAAAACATAAACAGCAGAAAATTTGACAGTTTAGCCTTAAACCTTGATGCCAGAGTCAAACTCAGACGAAGACAAGAACAAAAAAAAAAAATAACATATAATGCGAAACAATGACAAAAATTTTATTAGATTTAATCATAGTTTCTGTGATTTAAATATTCAGAACCAGTAAAATAAGCTTTTAAAAGTGAACAGTACATTTTTAGAGTTATTTATCTTTACAACTAGAATTAAACCCCAAGGATTTCTCCTATATTCCTGAAATACTCATAATCTTCCTGACCTTTTCCTCCCTACCTTCAACGGCGACCTCCTCATGCAGCTTTAAGTGTCAGTGCCGGGTATTTTTGGTGGCCTTGATGGAAGCATGGTTGCACTCCATCTCCTGACTTGTCCTTGGGGAGGTGGCAGCTCCCGTTTTCTCCAGCAGTTACCCTGCACCCTCCTATCATCGAGGAAAACTAGCTGTGTGCGTAGGCAGCAGCAGGATGACAACACTTCAGGAGTGGACAGTGGGACCATAGGGCTAACTGGCTTTGCTAGCCAATTAGCACAGAATGATAGACATGTGGAACCGGCTTGGAAGAGGCAAAACATGAAAAGTGGAGATGTCGAAAGAGTACAGACATTAATGTTCAGTACCTGTTTGTCATTTAGCAGTAAAGGTCTGGGTGGTTGTGCTTGTCTTTATGGTTTCTCAAGTCCTTTTATTTCTGGGGCACTTTTTCTCTCTGCTAGTTCCTGCCTCATTTATCCTGGAATTGATTCTCATACTTCCTTTTCTCCCCCATTTCTTTGCCTCTTGTTGCTACTTGCCCTTTCATCTCCTGCCTTCTTTTTTCTGTATTTATTTAGCTCTGACATATCTCCTCCTACTTATAGATTTAGTGTCTCTCCTGCACTCATTCTTTTTCAGTCCAGTGTGTTTCCTTTACTTCTACCTCCCTTGGCTCATCGTAAGGGGGTCAACTTCAACCACGTGGGACATCATTAAGTCTGCCTGGACAACTTTCACTTTGGTAATGAGATTTCATTATTGTTAGAGTGACAGACCACAGCACAGCAGCATTTGTTTCTTTTTTTGTTCTATCTGGTAAGAGCTTTGCATCTCTTACTGTCCAAAATCTTGCTTCATATTCGGCATCTAAGCATTCATATATCACATGTGCTGGGTTAGCCATCTAACAGGTCATTTGATTAGATACAAAGATGGTATCTATAAAACATTTATCACAATTATGTTTGTGTTTAAGCTTGTAGCTCATGTTAGTAACTTATGAACCTGTATGCCAGATCTATATGTATTGAGGTACCCAAAGGTTGCAGAAGGACAAAACTCAGCATTCACTCAGTAAACTATGTAAAAACTGTCAGTTTATTGCTTCTCTTTGGTGACTTGAAAAATCATATTTTTAATGAGGGTTTTTAAAGTTGTTAATTCAAGCAGTGAGCTGAATATCATGGGACCATTTGTAATAAAACTCCATTTGTCATAAAACTGCATTTTGAGACACTCAAAATGTTTTGGCCATTCAGGTAAGTATTGTAATTTGCTCCAGTTCTGTGCAGCAGGTCTGCCCATCGATGTCACATTTTCTGTCAATCTGTCCGTCCCTCCCTGTGTTCTTATCTTTGTGGGCTTGACCAAAAATCTCTTCTTATTCCAGAAAAAGTGCCTTTTACAGCCTTTTCCAATTGGGCGGCCAAAAGAAAGCCAAGTGTGATGTATTCATCTTTTTTACTTTAAAGATTTTTAGATTTTCATCCTCTAAAAAATACTGATATATGCTCTTTAAAGATTGCAATATGTCTCTTTAACATTTTACAAAGCTTTGATTTTTTTAACCAAAGGATTTCAATATCCTTTCCTCTGTTGTAGTAGCAGAAATCTGTTAAACTTGATGGTATCAGCCACCCCCTGCAATTACTATTGTATATGGAGGTGCAGAAGCAGCACGTCAGCCTGAGGCATTATAGCTTGAGCTGTGCATTTGCTGAGGCTTGTCTTTTTCTTTGTGATATTTAATGATGGTTAATCAATTATAAACAATTTTACTCTTTCAGCCTTTTTAGACCCAAAGCACTCTGAGTGTAGAAAGTGATTTAAAGTTTGATTTTCCTCACCACTCAACTCAGATGGAGAGAAAGCTTGCAGGGTAGGGCCACGTTTCAGGAATCTGGTAACCACCTTTGATTTGAAAATACATTAAAAATGCTGAACAATTGGAACACTTCTCTTACGTTACATAACTAGGAAAGAAGGGCCATATTGCAACTAATCAAAAATAATCTAATACTTTGCCTTAAGGAGACCTCAAATTTTAGGCTTTTGCTAAAATCCTCTCAATAACGTCTCCGTCATTATTCTCCCAGAAAATGGAAACCTCAAACACATGCTCACAGCTCACTTTATATGGCACATCTTGGTACTACCAGCTTTTGCTTGTTAATAGGGTTAATAATTATTTTGACCGTTTTTGAAACCTACTATTAACATTTCAATCTGGATAGACTCACACAGAGAAAAAGATAGCAGTTAGAAGATTTAATGATACAATTCTTTGGCGCTCG
>JAUZNJ010033248.1:0-13253 GCA_034780135.1 Jordanella pulchra
AGACAGACAGACAGACAGACAGACAGACAGACAGACAGACAGACAGACAGACAGACAGACAGACAGACAGATCGACAGAAGTTGCATCAACTTCTGTCTTTATAAGGAATGGGTAAAGGGGGAAGCAGCGTATGTTGTAAAACATTCTGAACATTTGTATTTGTTTTGCGTTGCAGGACTTCCTGCCACCCTCCTCCTGCCAAAGTTTCTTAGTGTCTGTGAAAGTGATACATACCCCCTTGGGCCATGCCACAAGTGTCACTAAACTACATGTAGGTCAATATATAATCACACAAGTTATGGAAATATTTTAGGAAGGTTGAAAAGTTACTTAGTGTTGGTTCAAAGAGAGAATTACAAAATCCTCTGCTCTTAAAACAGGCATTATTTTGATGTTTTTGGAGCCTGTAAAAACATCTAGTGATAACTACTTAATGTATCCATAATTTTAACATGTATTGCTATTAGTTTCCTTTTAAATAGCCTTTTGATTAATGTTTGTTTAACGTTTCTCTCATGTCGACTTGCTAGAAAAGTGATACCAGGTGTAATTATTTAAAATAAGGAGAATGACTTAACTCCAGGTGTGCCCTCTGTCCCTGTAGCATACAGAACAAGAGGTGTTTCTGTAATAAATACCTGGTTTGCTGTGATGGATCACTTCTGCTCCTTTGTTCATTCCATTTTTTCTCCTCTTTCACATCACTGAAAAGATGTAAAGCTGCTGACTTTCAATAATCCAACCGATTTAATGGGTTGTAAATATACTGGGGTTTAATCAAAGTCTCTGTCAATTTGTTTGTTTATTTGGGAATTTGCTTGTAAGTTGTGCGTTCTGCTTGATTCCTTCATTTCCGCAGCAGTGCCCTGGGTCTTGACAAGCTGTGTTTCATCCCCAGTGTAATTGCCTTTATGCCCCCCCCTTCAATAATTACTCATTTGCTCATCACACCCGGGACACGGAAAGCAGAAAATGACCACATCTTCCATTCCCAGCACTGTTTGTCATCTTTATCATGTTGTGTACCTCCTTACACCTTCCCAGGCTCTGAAACGCCGGTGTTGAAACATTCGTTAGCATAGCGAAGGCTCTCCCCTCAGCCTCGGCCTCCCATCTATCACAGCTCACCAAGGCAAATGGAGCTTTCAGTTGTGTGGTGATAAGAAATCACAGACACATTAAAACATCTGTCACACCTCCTAAGCCCAGCACAGAGAGATACTAGGCGCTGGTAAGGAGATGAGACGTTTAACTCATTGGTTACCATGTAGGAACAGATCACATTACATCTGTTTTAACCTAAAGCTCTGCAACATGACCATTTTGGTGCTTTCTTTTTTTTTAAACTAAGGGATCTCCAAACAGTTGGAAAGAGTTGATAGAGCACCAATCAGATACTGACTTGACAAATAATCTCTCAGAGACTTTATTGCCTCAGTCAAGGAGGTAATGTTTTCGATTGTGTTGGTCTGTTTGTTTGTTTTTTCTGTGAGCAACTTTGCAGACAGTCTGTTTGTTTGTTTTTTCTGTGAGCAACTTTGCAGACAAAGTTATCAATGGATTTGCTTGAAAATGTGACCAAAGGGGCATTGTGGGCTAAGGACCAATCCATTAACTTTTGGTGGTGATCTGGATCAGGATAATCTGGATTATACATTTTTTAGTTTGGTTATTATCAAAGAAGTATTCTGGATCTGGTGATCCAGAGTGGTGGAAAATAGTAGGAGAGTGGGATGATTAGCTTCTGGACACTCTATAGCAGGCTTCCTCAATCTCGATCCTCGAGGGCCAGTGTCCTGCAGCTTTTAGAGGTTTTAGAGGAGATATGCAACTAACACCAAATCAAACTTTACTGATTAGGTAGAGTGTTTACAGAAAGGACATATCTTTAACGGTTCAGGAGTTAGATCTAGATGAAAACCGCCAATGCAGGGAAATCATTTCTCGTCAATAACTTTTGAACTAATATGGATATCAAATTGCTTGCAAATGCTAGTGGTATGTTTTCATGGTCACGGAAACTGAATATAGTCTAAACATATATATACAATTGATAGTTTTTGTTGTACCGATAATTATTACCTCTGCCATTTGTTTGTTTGTCTGTTTTCAAAATAACTTGAAAAGTATTGGGTGGATTTTTCTCACATTCTCACTGAAGGGGCGTATTACAACCATTGAAAAATTATTACATTTTGGTGATTATCCGGATATCCATCTGAGGGTGGGTGGGGTGGGGGGGTCGTCGTTCCAGTTATTTTGAAAACAAACAGACAAGCAAACAAACAAACGAGGAGGTCTGCACTCTCCCACTGCTTTTCTACTTTCATTTATTTTCTAAGCCTTGGATTGGTCACCTCATAATTTCTAAGTTAATCAAAGGCAAACCTGTAAATGCATTTCAAGGTGACTCTTCAAAAACACTCTGAAACCTTGTCTGTTATCATGGAAAAATCTAATTAAATCAGCAAAGACATCAACAAGAAAACTGTGAACATTCACAGTTATTATTCATCCTTTGGTACTGCTTCCAACAGTCATCTATTTTAATAAATACAGTGACTTGCAAAAGTATTCAAAACTCTTGAACTCACATTTTGTCACGTTATACCACAAACATGAATTTATTTCATTGGAATCTTCAGTGAAAAACTAAAACAAAGTGGTACAAAGCTGTGAAGTAGTGATAAAATTGTACATGATGTTGTGAATATAGTAAATAACTAGAAATGGAAGTTTTAGTTAATTAAAATGTCATTCAGAATCAAGAAAATCAATCAATAAGTGATCAATAGTTAAATGATTATACCTGGAACCTGCTTAATACCAGGGTTCTTAGCCTTTTACTCACGTTGGGCTCCAGGACTGGCTGTTAAAATCCACGTGCCTTTCACCAATTTAGTAATTTAGACTATGGTTATTAGCAGAGTTATATACTGTCAGCCAAAAAGAGTGATGCTGGCTTGAGTGATAAATTGTTCACTGTATAATATAACCACAAACGACCATGGGTTAAAACAATGGTACCTTTACTATCTAACAATCACTAAAATGCTAACAATACTAAAAAATAAGCACAGGTAAAATAAAAACAAATAAAAAGGGGAAAATGGGTTTTCAGAGTCCGTTCAAGAGTCTGAGGGAAAGGGTTAAGCTTTGAGGCTTAATGCATTCAAAGTGTCCTTTAACAATAGCAGATTAAAGTGAATTAGACAATGACACAGTCAAATGCATTCAAAACAATGAGATTTCATTAGGTTTTACAGTGAAACATGAATAATGACTCAGAAATGCATTAACTGTAATGAAGCTGAAAGAGAATAGGTTAGCTTATCTGGTCCCAGCAGCTCCAGTTCTGCCAGTTCTGCTGAAACAAAGGAAACATTAGCTAACCACATGAGGTAGCTTGAAGCTAAAAATGCTAGCCAGTCCACTGTAGCATTCACTTGGTCACTTTTGTTTCGGCCCCATCAAAGTGGAAATCAGAAAGCTTATTTCAGGTAAACACACAAACAAAAACATCTCTTCTACCTTATTTTCCACTCAAGCAGAGCAAGAGTTATGCATCAGAAAGAGAGGAAGGATAACTTGTAATGTTGGCTCGGTATGGAAAGGAAGGCCCCCCAGGTTCAGCTCAGAGGCCCGGAGACCTAGTCCTCTGTCCAGTCAGTTAATCCGCAGGCAACTCTTGAAGAGAATATTAATCCGATGCATTCATAATGCAGCTGTGTAGGGCTTAATTTTATAACTCACAGCCTTGAGCTTGAGCGTTCAAGCGGGGCGTCCCCCTGTCCCTATAGCGGTTAGCTGTTGCTACTAGGCGCCGTGAGGTAGAAAGCAAAGGCAGGATGGAACCGGTACGGCACGGTACGGCACGGTCCGGCGGGCAGGGCGGCATTTTCAGGCGGTCTTCTTTACAGTTCGGCTTAGCAGCGCCCACCTGTTTTGTGGATTGGCCAAAGCTGGGTATCATCCGCTTTCATAGGTGAGTCTGAACACTTTGTTCCACTCAGTTTGAAATGCAGGAAAAACACTACATTCAGATTTCTAAACAGGAAGGTTTAGTCTGACTCCGTCCAACAAGTCCAGACCCTTCTCCGCAGCCCACAGCTGCTGGCAAAAAGAGGAAGTCGAACTGGAAGTGGTTTCATATATGACCTGAGATGTGACATGAGAGGGGCGTTGCTGTTACTGTATTTCTTTCATTTTAATTTAACAATGATTTAAAAAAATTTTTTACAGATAAAAAATGAAAAGTATGATGTACAAAACAATTCATTCCTTTTCTCTGAGTGCAACCAGTTGCCTTTAGTAGTTTATCTGAGAATTTGTTAATGACTAAATAGAATCCATGTTTATATAATATATCTATGACGGTTCTTAGTCATCCACGTCATCATCAAGCTTAGAAAGTTCAGGTAATTGGACCTGAAGTTTTCAAGAAGACATTTCGCCTCTCTGGCCAAGGAAGACATGGTTTGGGAGAGGTGTCGAGGAAGCCATCTTTGTGAATCAGGAAAATCCATCACTTAACAGAGGAGGTGGTCTCAGACATAACCTGGTGCAACTTATACTCTGGAGTGACTTATTATTATTAACACGTCGTTGATCATTTTAACATCGGTGGTAACTTAAAAAAAAACTGAGAAGGGCTTAACAAAAATGACACCGAAAAGGAAATCATATTCTGCAGATTACAAGCGGCAGGTAGTAACATATGCAGCCGAAAACGTTAATCGAGCAGTAGAAAGGAAGTTTGGAGTTAGCGAGAAACTTGTAAACTTATGAAAAGTAGAGGTTACTTTTACTGACATGAAGAACACAAGAAAAGTAGAAGAGGACGTGCTGCATCTTCAACCGCTGAGGTTTTTTAAAAGTGACACATAGGAGGACGATTTCATTGCACATGTCTGTTCTTGATGTTTGATTGTTATATAAAATAAACTTCTCACAAAAATGCAATTTATACTGTGGTGCGCCTCTCTTCTCTTAATTACAAATTTTATGTCTTGTGCGACTTGCACTCCGGAGCAACTAATAATCCAGAAAATACGGTACTAATCTTTGTCAGGAGAACTGCAGTTTGTCAAACTTTTTACAAGAATGGTGCAAATTTTGCAAAGAATCTATGACCATTTTGTTTTTATGGGGATTTTTCTACATGGCTGGCTTTCTGCCGTGGTCCTCAGCTACCACTGCCCTGCATGTTTAGGTGCTTGCTTACTGCCACAAACCTGACTTATATAAATAAATGATCAACAGGCTTCTATAGCACTTGACGGCTGCTGTGGAGGTTATGTGGAGGTCATAATCATTTGAATCAAGTGTGCAAGAACAGAGGGACTTCCTAAAACATGAAGGGCATGGGGACAAGAATTAGGAAGCACTCTTCTAGAAGGTCCAGGTCACATTGTAACCTGTTTATACTTCAAGCCCCTCCTCTGTCCCTCTGCATGTTTGGGTAAGACGCATCACTGACCTTACCTGCTGTGGCTGCTTAGAAGGTCTAGAGATGCTGATGTATGGCAGCCTCACTTCTGTCAGTCTGCCCCGAGGTGTCTGTGGCTATAGTGTAGAGTACCACCATCAACTTGAATCAGAAATCGTAGTGTGAAGTGCTTCAGGCTCCTCTGACTTAATAAAGTAATAAAGTCTGAGGACGTGCCATTTACAAAAAACCCTTTTTGATGCTCTCTTCTCTTTAGCCACCCCCACCCGTAGGTTTTTTTTAATTAGATTTAGGTCAGGGCAAGGAGATAGACATTAAATAAAGTTGAATATGTGTTTTGAGCCATTATCTTGATCAAGGAACATACTCTGAGTTTTAGTTTAGCTGTAGATTCTGTTGGGTCTTCATACAGGTCTATAGCTCCCCCCTATAGCTCCATCACCGTCTCTAAGACTGGCTGGGAGGTTTCCAATTTATTTCATAATAAGTACTCATGCCTGCCACAGTTAGTCCACTTTAAACAGGCCAAAGATGTTCCCACCATGGGCCGGACCTTTTGCGAAGGTGTGAATAAAGAGCAGTAAAATCTGGTCCGATCAGACGATGACCGAGAGCCCCTTCTGTAAGGAGGCCTCAGTTCACTTTCAAACAGACTCTGGTTCGCCTTTCGTATCATCAAAAATAATATGTCTCTTTCAACTTAGAAATCACAGGTAGTAAATTAGTTCTTACATTATAGTAATCTGCTATAATCTGCTGTCTGTTGCTTAGCAACACCACTGCAAGCAGTGGATCTCTCTTGACTTGTATGACCTTTTCTCCAACACAATGCAAAATTAAAAATAAGAAGTGTCCAAATCTACATTCTGATGAGCTGCTCTAAATACTGACAATGGTTCAGCAGATGTAATAACAACATAAACAACAAGCCAATCGTGCTGCATGGATGACTCGTACAGTAGTTCTCCTCTGTTTCCAGGTGCTCTGCTGGCCATCCAGACTTTCTGACCAATGAGCGCAACAATCTTCAAATGGGTGGCTTCAGTGTTAGTTATAGTTCACTTGTTAAAACAAGTACAAACCGAACCTAAAACAAAAAAGGGGAGCAAAGGAATTTTCTGGTGTTAATTCACTTTCATGACAACAACAGAGTTTGAACATATTCGTTATATTTGTAATAATAAGACAAACAAAAGCTCCATCTAATCCCAGAAAACTAAATGGATCAAGAGCCTTTAATTATGTTAAAGTAGATACAATATTGAAAAAATATTCATCGACACATATTTAAGAGAAAAGTTTATTTAAACATCAGAGAAAGGATGTATTAATACACACACTTGTGCGACAAATCTGAGCACTTTTCTCCTGGCGTTTTACTTCTTAATAATACAACTTTTCATTAGCCATGAAAAAAACTCCATAGATTAATTAAATTCACCAAAAGACAAAAAAGCTGCAGCTTAACATAGGGAATATGCAAACATTTCTATAATTACTGACTGAGGTGTTGAATGCAGATGAAATAAATTTTTTCAGGTAATCTGTTTAACAGAGATAAATGTTTAGAGTCGCTGGTAAGAAGAATGACATAACAATGGGTTTAAATGTAGAGAAGAAAACAAGGCGCTGCTTTGGTTCCACTGCATGAGTGTAATCAGACGTTCGGAGTGATCAATGCACAGCTACAGCTGGTTGAAGGGGACCAAATCCATTGAACAGTTGATTTGGTTCCATTTTACCAGCTTTAGCAAAGCATTTTAGGAGGAGCGAGTGTAGTTCAAAGAGACGAAAGCATAGAAGAGGAAATTATCTGAAAGAGACAAAGGCAACAGTTCAAGTATTAGTAGAGTACATTAAACACTAAATCTGTGCATCATTTCTGTATAAAATCACAACTGAAAATGTTTTTTGTAAAACAGGTCATTTTTTGACTACATAAAAACACAAATATGATCACATTTAAAGAGAAGAATAGATTATGAACAACAACTATTAGCAGCATGTGGGTGGAAGAAGAGATAAAGGAAGAAGAAAAATGTAGGTGATGAAAAAGCGATGAGAAAAACAGGGAGCAGGGCCCTGAGAGATAACAGAGGGATGCATATAAATGATGGCTGCAGACAACGCAGAGAAAACAATGAATTCATCACCTAACTGTCAATACTGCTAATGAAGCCAGCGGCTAAGACGGCAGGAAAATTAACTCTCTCTGACCTCCAGCACTATGCAGAACATCCATTCTTCCACTTTCTTTCTCCCCCACATAGTAACGCTAAAGCAAATTTCCAGTTTCCCCACTTGGTTGTTATCCTGGGCCATATTTGGGATACTTTTGCCCGTTTTGCAGATACGATGAACTCAGCAGTCCTCCTGCCGGCTTCACTGCTCTGCTCGTCCTTGGAGTAACTCATTTCCTGGTTCAATTAGCCCAGCTAATAATTTAATCATTAGGATAAAAAACAGTTTAAGGGAGCTTTTGGCTGCAGAATCGTTGATATTGATATTTTCAATGTGTAATTTAATATAAATGTTGTTTACATAATGGATTTATATATGAAATTGCAGCTTTCACATGTTTAGTTACTGGTATAAACATTTGCTGCTATAATGTAAAAGGCTGCAGATTCAGTTTTGGAAGTTTTCAGATGAGCTCCTAACTCATGTCTGATACGAGTTCTGCTTTGTTTCATCTCCATTGTCTTCCAGAAATTATTTTTGTTCATCAACTATCGGTGCTTAGGTTTGAAGGGATCAGTTTGTCTTTTTTTTCTTGCAGACAGAAATCTATTTCTACTGATCTACCTGGATGGTTCAGTTGGATCAACTTTATAAAGCACCTCGAGATGACCAGTGTTGTGAATTGTCCCGATAAAATATATATGAATGTGACGTGCCACTGTTTGACTGGTCCGGGCTCATTGTCTGTTCACTGACTGATATCTTTGGGCTTTAAAACACCAGTCAGACTTTTGGACTGAGATCTATGAGCTATAATAATTAACATGCTTGTAGATTAGACTAAACTCAGAGTAGGTTCTCCCTTTGGCTAAAGCTACCATTATCACCAGCAGGCCAAAGAACAACTATACGCACAGGAATAACATAGGACAAAAGGGAGTGTTTTACATTATTCTAGTCAATTCTTTGGTTTCAAACCAGAGCAGTAATTAAAACTACTGTCTGTAATTTTTAGTGACATCTAATGTTCAAACTCCAGTTACTGCATGGAAAATGGTAGGTTTTCAAAAAGGTTTAAAATTCTCTTGGATTTTTTATCACAACAATTGATTACTTTATGCTTTCTCTGTCCTTGTGATCAGTCATGTCATCAGAATTAGTCTGACCCAGTTTGAGGCCATTGTGCTATGGGAGACAAGACCAGGAGCTACAGCCTTGGCCAGCATAGCGCTCTCATTCATAGGGGTACACAAACCCTCTACCACATTAAAGTAGTGATTTAACCCCTGGGTTAACAGCCAGTCTATGCCCCAGGTAAAAGAGTTCAGGTAATTTGGTCTCTAAACTTATGACTAATGCTCGAGTCTAATGGGCTGAATAAAAGCTGAGCCTGAAAGCAACAACTCTCAGTTTACTCATCCATCTTTGTTCTGATCCTCACCTTTAGTGAGGGTCAGTTTTTCAAAAGACGGCTGGACTCAGTGATGGAGGTTAAGCTCGAGAGTAGAGCTTTTTATGTGTTGCCTTTTATATGGTTCAGCTGAGGTGACTGCAGTTTCTAACTGGGTAGATAGCATTAGCATCAATTAAACACCTAATTCAAGTGTGCTTATTTAAGTAAAGCCAAATTATAAAACATCCTTTACAATAAAACACAGACATGATAGAATGATACACAAAAAATAAAACAGACAGGAAAAAAGATAAAACATGCAGTTTAGGACATCTACATTTGTGAGAAGTAGAAAGAATTGGTAAGAGGTTGGGTTTAGTCCTTAAAAATGAATAAAAGTAATGAGATGTTCACACAACTGTAGCAACACAATAATGTGTGTGTCTCTGAGCAAATATACTGTCACCCCTGTATCAAAGCTGTCCACACATTTTGAGATAACACTGCTGCTAAAACTGTATGAAAAATAAAAGCCTTCCAGTATATATGTGGAGTCAAAGAAAAGGTAATCCCTCATCCTTTCCTGTTAACTCCATCCCTTTTATGTTTATTAAAGTTGTCAAACAGCAGTTTGGTAAATTAATGACTATCCATGACTCAGGTTTTTAAAGAACGTGAAAGAAAAGGAAGGAGGAGAAAGGAAAGGGATGAAAGGACAGACAGACAGATACTTTCCTATCATCGAATCAAACTCTACCTTTTCCTTATAGTGTAGGAGCCTTGAGGCAGTGCATAGAGGAGAGACTGATTTTATGGCCTGCTGTTCCATAGCTGCAGCTGTCCCACCTTTACAATATGCAGGCAAGCAGAGTGAATGCATGTGCACCAGGTGCGTCCAGGCTTATAACATGGCTCACCTCTGCTTTCAGTGTCAGAGGAGCCCCAGGTTTGAATCAGCCCCTGTTCCTCTTTTTGCAGATAATGATCTATGAGTGTTCAAATTAGGTAGAAAGTGAGAGCAAAGACTGCTTCGCCAGCTTCTGTGTGCATTCGAGCGCGAATATCAGCTTCAGAGGAGAAGGCGCTACACGCAGAATCCTTTTCACAGCAGGATTTTCTGTAGATTAGGGAGTGAATCCCTTTGCTGTGCATTCGGTGCTTCACTCCGCCAATCTGTGGCCCACACACTCATCAAACCTCCAACCTTCCTTCACCCTGCGCACCTCTACTCAGATCCGACATCAAACAGAATAGTTACACCCAGCTCGTTTTATCATTAACCTCACTCAGATGCCTGCTGAAGGCTTCAGTGCCTAGTCCTCTTTCAACACTAAACTGGGAGGCACCCCCATCTGGATCAAACTCACAATAGAAAAAGGTGTTGTGTATTCACAAGTTTAGCAGCTTGACAGCCAAGGCTCTAAATGTGGGTCGACATGCTGCATGTGTTTGTACTCCTGCTCCAGGCTGCTTGTAATGTAGGTGCCCTCTATCAGGCAGATTGCATGGTTGGAGATAGGGCTGCTACTTGTCTATTCTGGGACTGCGCTGTCCACTGCATTCCTGCCCTTATATTGGAGACAGGGGAGGAGGAGATGATGGTTACGGACAACTGGACACCAACAGACGAAGACCGTCAAGGAGTCATAAAGGGAAAGGTCAGAAGTGAGGAGTGTGCAGCCTCCCTATGGAGACTTATACCATACAGTGGTGGCACAGAGTAACTGCCAGTCCAGCACCATGTTAGTGGGCTGACGCTGTTATCAGGCCAACAGTTGATTCTGACAGTCTTGGTCATTTGATATTTTCATTACAGCTGTATGACCTGACATCCCAGGGGCTGCAGCACCACTCCCATCAGCTTCACAGTCCCTTCACCATTTTCTGTTTGCCTGTTCTCTCTCTCTCTCCTTATCAGGACAGGAAGCTCTCAGTGACTGACTCAATGACTGCCAGGCCTTAGCTCTCCATCCGGCGCCACACTGTTGGAGGGCTAACCTTGAAAACCTGTCTGAGCATCATTCCCTGTAACCTTAGTGAACTCAGAGTGAAAGCTATGAAAAGTGGGGATGCCAGTGGTACAAAAGCTGAGATGTTTCAGGAGCTGACCGTCCCAAAGACATTCAATCAAGATCTTCATCTTTTCTAAAATGCTAGTGAATTTAACTTGCGCAATTGTTTTTCTTTTCTGGTCCAGTCAAATGTGTCCCTTTTTACACGTCGGATTCATACTTTCATAGATATGTAGACTGGGACGGCCTAAGGGCACCTCAACATGTGATGGGGAAGCAAGAATAAAACTGGCAATCTTCAAATTTGTAACTTTCAAAGACAACCGCACAGGCTTTCTTGTAAGTCTCCAGTAAGTCAAACCATAGGTAAGTATTACAAAAACAGCAGAAGGTTTATAATGTGCTTTAACAAAAGCAGGGACTTGTGTAGAGACTTATCACACTTTTGGGCTACTAGCTCGGTGTTCCATACCTCTCACCCACTGGTTTCTTAAGAACAGCACCTTCCCCACTCACTGTCATGCAGTTCAGATTAATAAAGTAAATATCCACAACAATGTTTTTGGGTCCTGCTGTCAGATCAACAAAACATTGCCTGGACTAACGTTGGCCATTATATAAACGTTATCTTTGGTGGCTTGCCATATTTGTCCCCACTAATAACCTACTGATTACAGGAAAAGGAAATTGGTATGTTTGTTGTCCAGCAAAGCAAATACACTTTCAGCCAATCTAAGAAACAAGGCTATGAGACCTGGAAGCTAGTGGTTCAGGCTTTTGCCATGAGGTTAGAGGCAGCAGTGCTGCTGCAGTCCCATGCAGACACCGCTGTCCCTCCACCACACCCTTCATTTACATGTGAACAGCACCCAGTGGCTGACTAAGCACTATTCCTGTACCTGATTGGTTGATCAGAGAAGGAGACAGAAGGGTAACGGTTCTCGTGCTTAGCCATTTCTTCTCCCTCTTATCTTTTCCGAAGATAAAACACATCTGGATTAAAAGGAAAAAGTGTTGAAGCACCTTCTGACCTTGTTCTACTGCTCGGCTCAGCTACAAACTTTGAAAGATAGTATTTTAAAAATGCCTTCACGTTATAGACTGATATTGTAGAGCAACTAAACTGCCAAGACACGTACCTTGCAGCCAACCCCCCCTCCAGTCTCTCCTTGCAGTGGATAAAATGTCCTAATTGGTTTGCTTACGGTTCATAATGTGTCTTGATGGGATCCTAAACGTCTATAGGACATCAATAAGCATGTCTGCAGGGCTCATACATTCTGATTAATGCAGTCTTAATCTCTCAACGCTCCTCCTTTTACCTCACAATAATTTAATCCTCAAAGCGGTTTTATTCTTTAACCTTTTAATCTAACGGCAACACCCTAAAGACGATCAATAGCTATTTGGACGATATATTTAATTATCCCCCTTTCCTAACTCTTTGGGGACGTTTCTTTGTCAACACACACAATGTTTAAACAAAAACTCAGGCGTCTCTGAGAGAAATGCTGATGAGATCTCTAACTCACCATAAAGGTTTATATGTTAGTCTTGCCACTAAACGGGACTAAGGAATATATATTTCCACGTTTTTACAAAGAGAGAAGAAGCCAAATGGCTTCTCTTTAAAATAGTTAAAAGATGACGTTAGACTTTTTTTTTAACATAGAGATGCACATATACTGACTTTCACACCACAGCTGACCTCTATTATGTCTTTACCTTTCTTTCTTGTTCTCTGTACCTTTGCAGAATGATTCTCACTCTGAGCACGCACCACCCCACCCCCATCCTTCCCTCTCCTTCTCCACCCCTCACCCCATGTTACCTCCCTATCTCGCTCCCTTAACGAACCACCTCTGCCACTTAGCTATATCAGCCATGCATTCATTACAGGCCACAAAAAGACCACAAAGCCACGCTTGATATACACTCCGTTGTGAAACAAAAATCCAATGCAGGTGAAGTCAGAGGGGGAGCCTGTGTGTAAATAGCCACAGCTGACACCCTGCTCACATGCTGTGACGGGGCGGGACACCAGCACCTTCTTTAAAAGTGCACCAAGGTTCCTTAATGACTGTTCTGTGAAGAGTTTGGATAACAGATGGGAAAAAGACGAAGCGATTTTGAGTCAATCATTTAAGACTGTGAGGTACATCAGCATTTTGAATGATTCTGATTGACCGGACAAGTTGTTGTGTGCAAAGTTTCTGA
>JAUZNJ010033249.1:0-13252 GCA_034780135.1 Jordanella pulchra
TGTTGCTGAACTCTCTGCTGGACCAACAGTCTCTGGACCCCACCGGTACTCCCCTTTCCAAGGATCTGTCAGAACCAACTCAAGGTACCATCAGAACCAATTCACTATCACATTCCCTGACTACCTGGCTAACCGAACCTTCCGGTCTACAGACCTCTGTGATTCCCGTCCCGGACCCGAACCCGAACCAGAACCAGTTTACTCTGTGAAAACCTTTAATAAATCTTAACTTTTCCCTGCCTCCTGTGGTGTTCTGCATGTGGGTTGACACGTTAATCCCATCATGACACTACTAAAACAGCTGAACTTTATCAGAGGCACTTTAATTGGTGACAGATGTGCGCCGACTCCAGTTTAACATGAGTTTGAATGTAATTGGTTAAATCTGAACACAGCTACAACCCAGTTCTAAAAGGGTGTGCAAACTTATGCAACCGCATTATTTCAGCTGTTCATTTTTACTTCACCTCCATTAAATATTTCCATTTGTTTTTCAGTTGTATTGTACAGGTTATAGGTCACAGTAAAGGTGGAAAAATATTCGTAATTGTGATTTCCTTTTACTACTTTAATAATTATCAAATATTTCAGACAAATATGCTAATTGTTAAGGCTTTTTAACCTTGCCTTTGATGCGCCTCATCTTCTGCATCTCTTTCTAAAAATTTTGTGGCAACTTTGCAAAACGTATGTTGTCAATAAAATGAAAAATATAGGCCTATTAAAAAAATTTGTACTAAGATAAGAAAATATTTTTCTAAATTGTTAACATGTTATTGAGATTACAAATTGCAGAGTAAGAAATGGGTATGGAATGGCATTTCATAAACACAGAAAGATAAAGGCAAATTAACAGTGATAGAATAATAAAATTAAAAGAAAACACTCAAAATTTGTACCACAGAGAAATTAACTTTTATTGTGTTTTCATGGCATACTTAAAACAAAACTTTAGCTCATCTAGAGTGTTGGGTCTTGTGTCTCAACTTTCTTTTCACAATATCCCACATATTCTCTGTGGGGTTCAGGTCAGAGTTGGCAGGCCAGTTGAGCACAGTGATACCATGGGCAGTAAACCATTTACCAGTGGGTTTTGGCACTGTGAGCAGCTGCCAAGTTGTACTGAAAAATCTTCATCTCCATGAAGCTTTTCAGCAGCTTGTGCTCCAAAATCTCCTGATAGCTAGCTGCATTGACCCTGTCCTTGATAAAACACAATGGACCAACACCAGCAGCATACATGGCACCTCAGACCATCACTAACTGTGGGTACTTGACACTGGACTTCTAGCATTTTGGCTTTTCCTTCTCCCCAGTCTTCCTCCAGACTCGGGCACCTTGATTTCTGAATTACATGCAAAACTTGCTTTACTCTGAAAAGAGCACTTTGGACCACTGAGCACCAGTCCAGTGCTGCCTCTCTGTAGACCTGGTCAGGCGTCTCTGCTGCTGTTTCTGGTTCAAAAGTAGCTTGACCTGGGGAATGGAGCACCTGTAGCCCATTTCCTGCACATGCCTGTGCACAGTGGCTCTGTATGTTTCTACTCCAGACCCAGTCCACTGCTTCCGCAGGTCCCCCAAGGTCTTGGCCCTTGTCCACAATCTTCCTCTGGGGTCCGGTGACCTCTTCTCATGCAGCGTTTTCTGCCACACTTGTTCCTTCCCACTGAGGTGCCTTGATGCAGCACTCTGGGAACAGCCTATTCGTCCAGAAATACCTTTCTGTGTCGTACCCTCTTGTTTGAGGTTGTCAATGATGGCCTTCAGGACAGCAGTCAGGTCGGCAGTCTTACCCATGATTGGGGTTTTGAGTGATGACCGGAGCTGGGAATTTTAAAGGCCTCAGAAATCTTTTGCAGGTTTTTAGAGTTAATTCATTGACCCAGGTGATTAGCTTTATAGCTCGTTTAGAGACCCTTTTCATGATATGCTAAATTCTTGCAATGGGAACTTTGGGTTTTCATGAGCTGTATGCCAAAATCATCCGTATTAAGACATAAAAGACCAGAAATATTTCAGTTAGTGAGCAATGAATCTAAAATATATGAATGTTCAATTTTTATTATTGCATTATGGAAAATAATTAACTTTATCACAGTATGCTAATATTGTGAAAAGCACCTGTACATTTAACTGCAGATAAAGGTAATTTTTCCAATAAATCTCCCTTGCTGAAATAAAGAGTGGTAGTTATCTTCTGAGGCTGGGAACACGCGCCCTTCCGGCACGCTCACTCTGAATCGCACCTCAGACTTCCAAGTTGTACTCGGGACCTTGATACTTTCCTCCTCCTGGCCGTACACTCTTTCACCTGCAAGATTGTTTGTGTTGCATACCCAGCTTTGATGCTGTTCTCCATTTCAGATTTTGAAGAACCTGCAAGTCTGAACCTGATCCCATGCTATGAGGTAAGATCACGCACAAAATAAACTTGTACATAAAGACAATTGTGTGCATATCAGTCAGAAATTGTGCATAATAGAGTTTTGAAAACTCAAATACAGTTTAAATAGTTGTGACTTCAATAACTAATAAATACAAATTTCAAGTTTTAAATATGTGCTTTATTTTTCACGAATACAAACAGTACCAGCTCTTTGAGAATAAGGATTTTTTTTCTTTGTCAAATTCACAACAGTGGCTTGATGTCAAGGGTTCCAAGGCTGGTCAATGGAGCACAGAGTGCTAAGAGTGCCAAGGTGAAGGACCAGGAAGCTATGGAGCAAAGACAGGTAAAATGTTTCATAAAGAATGCTTCTATTGCGGGTCAGTTTTTCCGCTTTAAAAATAGTTAATAATAAACTGATAATCATTGTATTTTTGTTTTTACATACTCCAAAAATAGATAAGCGGTTTCTTTTTGTTTTAAACCGAAAGTTTACCACCTTATTGAATCTACAAAACAAAAAAAAACCGAACATAATTAGTTTTGAAATGCAACTTGTTTTGAAAGCAGTGAAATTTGGATGAACAGATACATTACTAACGAAAAAGAGTTGATTTTAGCTAACCACGCTTTAAAAACGCAAGCATTTTTTTTTTTTATCTACTTAAGCCAGACTACACT
Organism: Jordanella pulchra; assembly: GCA_034780135.1. Taxonomy (NCBI): domain Eukaryota; kingdom Metazoa; phylum Chordata; class Actinopteri; order Cyprinodontiformes; family Cyprinodontidae; genus Jordanella; species Jordanella pulchra. The sequence continues at coordinate 3,068 of JAUZNJ010033249.1, forward strand.
TTGATAAAATGTAGTGTATTAAGAAGCCTTTGTTCAAATGTTTTCTTTTATTTCCAATCTGTCTTTATAACAACCTGTGAACAGATAAAATGACACATTTATTTTCTGATTACCTTGACCATCATCTATTAAGAAAAAAAGGCGGCTTATCTAATTTGGAGTGTGAAAAAAATACAATGATTATATGTTTAATAACAATTGGTTTTAAAATGAAAAATGGACCTCCAGTAGTTGCATTCTTTATGAAACATTTTACCTGTTTTTGCTCCGTAGCTTCCTGGTCCGTCACCTTGGCGCACTTAGCACTCTGTTCTCCATTAACCAGCCTTGGAACCCTTGATGTCAGGCCTCTATCGTGAATTTCTCAAAGAAAAAAAATCTGTATTCTCAAAGAGCCTCTACTGTTTGTATTTGTGATGAATAAAGCAGATATTTAAAACCTAAAGTTTGTTTTAATTTGTTATTGAAGTCACAACTATTTGAACTGCATTAATGTTTTCAATGAGTTTTCAATTACTGTGAGTTTACAAGTATTTGTTGTGCATGAATTCTGACTAATATGAACACAATTGTCCTTTAGTTTACAAGTTTATCTTAATACTGATCTTACCTCATACCCTGCACCCTCCAGAAAAATAGTTATCGAAATAAACAATTTGAATTTATTCCTGTGTCACACTGGTTTTCTGGATATGAGTCATGAAAATTCCCCAGACCCTGTAGGTAACAGAAACCATCTTTTCATTGAGGAAAATGTTGATTTACCAACTAATGTAGTTTGTTAAGAGATAATTGCATAAGAAATTGTCATAATTAAAAAAAGGATTAAAAAAATACATGTTTTGGCATGTACTTAATTATATTTTGATGCTTTAACAATTGGTTCATGTCCTACCCTACAAACATGAAACAACTGTCTTAATGTAAATATGATTAGATGGATGCCAAAACTGGTTTAATTATGTTCTTTCATTATAAACACTGGTTTTGTTTTATGTAAATGAAAATGGACATTTGTATTTAGAATGTGTTGTTGGTAGCAGGTTTGTGATTTCCTGTGCTGTTTTTGTATCAAACTTGATTTTTGGTTTTAATTGGTATGGCAAGGTAAGTGAGTGCAAAGCAGTTAAGGTTAGCCGGGGCATCGCTCCGGGGGTTCCGCCTCGGTCACCCTCATGAAGTCTGTTTCTGATTGTTTGGTCAGAGACGTTCACACCAGTGGCCTGCTGAAGGTCATTTCGCAGGGCTCTGGCAGTGCTCCTCCTTGCACAAAGGAGCAGATACCAGTCCTGCTGATGGGTTGTAGACATTCTACGCCCCTGTCCAGCTCTCCTAGACTAACTGCCTGTCTCCTGGAAACTCCTCCATGCTCTTGAGATTGTGCTGGGAGATGCAGCAAACCTTCTGGCAATGGCACCTATTGATGTGCCATCCTGGAGGAGTTGGACTGCCTGTGCAACCTCTGTAGGGTCCAGGTATCGTCTCATGCTAACAGTACTGACAGTGACCCTAGCCAAATGCAAAATTGGTGAAAAAGAGTCAGAAAAGATGAGGCGGAAAAAATAATGTCATTGGCCTCAACCTGTAAAACCATTCCTGTTTTGATGGTCGTCTCGTTGTTTCCCCTCTAGTGCAACAGTTAATTTCATTAACACCAAAGCAGCTGAAGCTGATTAACAACCCCCTCTGCTACTTACCTGACCAAATCAATATCCCAGAAGTTTAATTAACTTGATGCTGTACTCTGATTACAAAGTGTTCCTTTAATTTTTTTGAGCAGGGTATTAACCAGAAGCTCTGTCCAACGAGACAAACCAAGACCAGGGATTCCAGGATGAAACAGCCTTGTCCTCCTGCGGGGAGTTCAGCAACTCTTTTATTTTATCATGGATGTTGACCAACAGTATTAAAAATAAAGAACTTGTCCTAAATATCTCCCTCTATCTGTTTGCAGGTAGTCTTAAGCTTAAACTTAAACTGACATTTTTGTATTGTTTTCCAACAGTTATGTCAATTCTTGACATTTCCACAAACAATTTTACACTTAATTTCTTATTTAATAGCATATTTTTGTAAAATTTTAGTTCCTATCCTTAATTACTCCTTTGTTTCTTCAACCTTACGTGTTTATCTCTCTACCGGTCTGATTGAGTTGCTGGCTGTTTTCATCTGACTCTTTATGATCAGTCCACATTGTTTCTCTGCTAATTTATAACGTTTTAACAAGTGTTTTCCTGTTGAATTGACTTCTTTTCAGCTTCTGGCTAAACTGTACATTTCAGACTATATATCAACTTTGGCTGATTCTGCCCTCTTTCTGGACAGGCATTAAGCTTTTCTGTTTGCAGCTAATTCATAACGTTTACCATGTTTCTCCTTTTGGCTTTAGCTTGCTTCTGCAATTTTTCATGACAGGAAGCTTTTTTGTTTTCTTCTATTTCATACTATTTATCAGGTTCTGCTTTCAACTTCTACTTGTTTCTGCTATTTTCAGCTTACAGTTTAGCATACAGCATTCACACTGCATTTTCGCAGGAAATGCAACTTTTTCTTGTTTTATATGTTTCTCTTCCATATTCTTGCCTGTTAGCCATGAGGCTGAAAACAAATGAAGAAAAGCTGCAGAATTATAAATAATATATGGACTTAATTAAGATAGTTGCACTTATGACTTTAAAAAATTCTCTAATATTGCGATGTCATAAAGTGCCTTGCTTAAGAAACATCTAACACACTCACAGTAATGGACCTTTTCATGAATGTCATTCGATTATCTATACAAATAGTACTGGGTTGCATTGCTAGTAACAGGGAGCGTGGTGTCTAAGCTAAACTAAGAGGAAATCATTCTGCCTGTATCACTTGGAGCCAAAAGAATGTTCATTTGGGATTTATGTCATTCCCCAGGTCAGAAACATATCATGCATATTTTTTAAGTCTTACCCTGAGTTGTGATGCATAATGCGGCACAAGGACAGGAGATTGTCATGAAAATAACATAAAATGGCAACCAAATTTCTCTGAAACCAAAAGAAACAGGAGCAGAGTCCAATGGAGAGGTGGGACTTAAGAACCCAAAGAATCGTTTTCTCTAAGTAAAAAGATATTTCTTTCAGATTTGCTCCATCTGGTTATTACCTTCATTACCATTTGAATAGAGAAGAATACATCAACCTAATAGTTATTTTTCCACCACACAATAATGTATTTTTCCCTACTCTCACATCAAAACAACACCATTTAGGCCTAGTGTTGACCCTTGTGCATCAATATTTTACATGAACACACAAACACCCATCATAATATCCCTGTGGTGTTTATGAGCTACATTATATTTACAGTTGAGTCAACACAGCTGGTGTGATCTATAAGCCACGAGCCGTGAGCCCAAGGGAGTTTAAGGTCATTAAGGAGGCGGCTTTGCCTCCAACCAAAACACCAAACACCAAATCCATTCTGTTCACTACAGGAGGCATTAATGGCTCTTTAGGCAGACTGGTGAGCCACTGGAGAGCTGCTAAAAGATGGTCAGAAACACCATGAGCCTGTGGTTTGGGATATTAAACTCATGACCCTGGGCATTTTCATCTTCATGGTTCTACTCTAAGAGCCAAAGGTAATGTTATTCAACACTTTTCTGAGGGCAGGTTGCTTTGAATAATGACATTTACTTACAAGAAAAGAAAAAAAGAAGTATTTTCATGGCTACAATATTCAGGCAGTACCAGATTTTCAATCAAAACAAACTCTGCAGGTCTCTGCACCCAGATGGCTCATCAGGTTCAGTAAGAGTTGGTGCTTAAGCTTCTGTGCTGGGTACTAACTTAAAATCAAGGCTCTGCAGACATCTGTAAACATTTTCCTGCCAGGTGAATTTGAGACTTGTGCTTGATTCAGTGCTGCCATCTAGTGATAGAACCTTCAGTATATTAGTACTGTTTACATGAAAAATAAAAATCAAAAAATAAATCTTTTTTTCTGTTAACACTAAATGCCTGTTTAAACTTTGACTTAAAAGAAACATTTCAAATCTATGAGTTATGAGTTATTTTTCATAGCTCCATAATGCAGATCAGACCTTTGGGGCGAAAGCTAGAAAGTATTACACATAAAAGCAACTTTTGCAATAATAGGTTTTATGTATTTCTATTAACTATATTATTATTATTATTATTATTATTATTATTATTATTATTATTATTATTATTATTATTATCATTATTATTTGCTCGAACAATAATAATTGTTATTGCTTAGTAACATTACTATTGTACAGTGATATTCAATGACACTAAATTATTAATAATCTATTAATATTTCTGGCTTGTCTGCTGCCACTAATGGACATCTTGTCAATTACTGAGCTGATATGCTGACAGATTCCCAATCAAAAGACATAATAGCATATATGTTATGGAGGACAAAAACGTCTGGTAGATTTTTAGCATTATTCATTTAGACAATGACATTTATTCTAAATCTAAAATCTGAAACTGTTTAACGAGCTGAATGTTGCAAGTTGTAGGCTTATACTGAAAGTCATGTTTTTATATTTTCACCTAGTTTTATTACTTTTATTATTTGAGGTTAGTTTTAATAGTCTCTTTACCATCTTTCATTATTAAGTACAACATGATTAAAAAAATATTTCTGGATATAAAGCTACTATTGATCAGAAATCATTGATACTTTTTTGATGCTTAGTTCACTTAAGCAAAAAGTAAACAGCAAATAGAATTCAGCTTATTTATACCCTTCACAAACCTTTTATCCAAGCAACATTATCATCTTTATTCTTCCACGATGGCCAAGAAGTGCACTTAAGCCTCCGTCTCCTGTCGGTGAGCTTGGAAGTTTAATATAAGGTCAGCATCAGGGCAATTATCATCACTGCTAAGGGGCATTGCAGCTGTACATCAAAGACTGAAATCACTTTTCCTTGACTTGCAGAATCTTAGAAAAGCCATTACCTCATGGTTAGATAACATCCTCAACTCCACCCCACCCCCCCACCCCGACCCTGTACACACACTTTGTTAGCCGATTAACTCCTCACAGATTAATTAGCACCATTACCTCTGTGTTTTCCAGTCGGTGTCTTATCAACCTCTGTCAGGCCTTAAATTGTAAATTAATTAACACCAACTCTCTTGTCATTTGGTAATTACCTCAGCAGCAGCAGAAGATCAGCCGAAGGCTTACATCAGCACCTACAGCATCCTCTGACTTAACAGAGACCTCATTGGTTCATTGGACAGTTTGTGATAATACTGTCCTACTGTTGACCTGGAGAAGAGGTTATTTGTATATAGTATTGACCAAGACAACAGTCTTTACTTTTTATCATTATTATCATCAATAAGACAGATTAAATTGAGATACGAAGGTGTTTTTGTAAAAGCTGTAAAAAGGCAAAACAAAACATGATGTTCTGGAAAGCATGACACAAAAATAGTGATAATATTTGTTTTATTACTCTTGATCTTTTGGTTGAAGGTGTCACCGATGATCTGGAATTGGTTGGTCACTGGGAAATAAACAACAGAAATACATATTAATATAACACATAAATGAAAGAGATGGTTACAGGTTTAACATTACGTTTTGTGCAATAAATCAGAATGAATTTGCTTTAGACCCCTTTACAACTCTTATGTTTTGTGGAAATGAAGTAAATCAGAGCTAAAGTTATAATAGAGTGTTCAATATGACACATCAGGAATTTTTTAAAAAGGCCCACGGTTGACACCCTGCTTTATCTTATCTTTGTCTATACTTTGCCATGAAGTCATCTTTAAGTCTTTGAGTCTTTACCTTTATCTAAGGAATACTGGCCCAAATTCCTTTTTTCTGTGTTTTTTTATTTAAGGGGTTTTCATCCATGAACAATACTTTTAAGATCTTGACACAGCAGCTGAACTGGACTTATGTCCGGACTTTATCTAAACTAGCCCAAAACCTTCTCTTTTAGCCACCTGTTTTAAGCGGGCTTTAAAAATATAAAACCAACATTTTATCCTAAAAAATGTAAACATTTTAAGTGTAAGAATAATCCAAAAACAAAAGTAATCTGTAAAGGAGTAACTATATTTCACTGTGCTATTTTGCGACCATGATTTGTGCACATTTTTTAACATCCAATAATTTAAGAAAAATGATTGAATAATAGCAATAAATATTGCTTTAATGTTTGCTTGATGTCCTAAAAATTAGCTCACCTTTATAGCTCTAACAATGATCTTTGCAATATCAGTTATGATACAGCTATGAGTAAATAAACATGTGAATGTGAACAAGGAATGAGTTCACATTCTCAAACTGGAAAACAATAGAAGTCCTATGATTCCAGTAAACCAAAAATAATCCTGACTTTTCTAAAAGCTGCTAATGAGCTTAAGGGGTTAAGGAATAGGCTCCCTTAAACACACCTGCTGAGATTTGTCACAGCAGAAGAACCGAACATCATTCAGGGTGGAGTCGTCCAGAGCCCACTGGTAGTCCTCCATCTTGGTTTCTATGCCACAGATTCCTCCATTGGTGCAATCTTCACTCCAGTAGCCATACTCACCCCAGCTCATGCCTGGTGCCTCCAGCATTGGGTTGCTGCTGCAGCGGAACTTGATATTGTTAACTGTCGTGTCATCTCCAAGCAAACCCTGATGGGGCTCCACGCGGATCTGGAAGGATGTCAGCACCCCGCTAGGGCAGTACTGAGGATGGGACCACTCTCCAAAGCTGGACAGATAGTCAATGGAAAGCAAGTCAAAGTGATAAGAAATGTGTAATTTTATAAAACCCTAAACATGAGAATAAACAGCCAGTCTCCTATCGATCCACCACTGGCTTTTTGAAAGCAAAGTCAACACATTAAAAAAAGGGTAAATCAACCCAACATTTCTTACATTCATTTTTCTCTCCACATTTAAATCATGGCTGAGTATGTTTTTCCTAATAATAATAATCAAAATAATCCTAAAGAAAAACAATTGTTCACATATTTGTTCATCCACTGTATACATATGTGTGTTTTGAAAGTTTTGCTTGTTTTAATTCAGACAAATATTTTTTACAGAAAATATAGATTGGAGAAACAAAGCAAAATCATGGTTTTATATTATTACTTTTGCATGTTTCTATATAAAACACTTAAGTATGAGTGTTCTTTCACCTTTGGTTTAGTTATATTCTTATGATCTGAAATTCTTCTTATTGAAAAAAATCTTCATGGGATTTTGTAAAACTGAAAACTAGACATTGTGCCTGTATACCTGTTAATTAACTCCGAATAGAAACATTATCGTTTGCCAATTAATTAGCTACTTCTTATAGAAATGTTTTTATTTTGTAACACATGGAATCCAAAAAATAAAAACTTGATAACTTAAACAGACTTATAAACTAGCTTTGTTCACAGGTCTGTTGAAATTCAATAAGAGATTTGATCGTAACAAGATGTTTTGGTTGCTTGACCTAATCTGGGAATTTAAAGACACGTTTTGCAAACATCTCTTGCTTATTGAGGTACAATAAAAATTCAGGCTCCATCTCTTAATCACTCAGACCTGATGAATTACAACTGAAACATCTCAGCCTTTTGCTTCGTGGTTTTTGTGGACCTTGCTTTAAAGAGCTTTTTCATTATAAAATTAAAGTGGTTTTAAAATATGGTTGATAGTATAATTATTATTATTGTTATTTATTTCTTGAGATTATTGGTATAGTTCCTTTTTCATTTATATTAAAATGAAATATTCTAATTAGGTTTCATTGCGCCGCTTTGCTTTTTGGGCCTTGGTGTGTTAAAGGAAACCCAACCCAGTAAATTAAGTAGAGTTCTAAAGAAATTGCATACTATCCAGTGTGGGACTCGACATAGTACAGAAAGCTGCGACTCTCATCTTGGGAGCAGATGAGGCGGATCCCGTTCAAGGCAGTGTCATCTCCCCCATACTGGTTAGTCTCCACCTGTGGAAACAGAAACAGTTCCCAGAAAGAGGATCGTTTATCCATGGTCTCCTGTAGCAGCTGAAGAAATCCAGTTTCAGGTCAAAGCAGATTTCAGTTTAAATTAATATTTGTGTAGTCTGGACAGAGAGGTGCGCAATAAAAGCTGAATTTTGACGAGAATCTGCTCTAAGTTTATATTAAGCTGGACTTTTATATCTTATTGTGCCATTTCCATACAAATAAAACGTTTGTATTGTAAATACTATTTGGTTACCCTGACACTGAATCCAACAGCAAAAAAGTTGTCGGGACACATCTCTGGCCAGGTCCAGTCTCCAAACTTCTCTCCATTGTTCACAGTCAGCACAGATCTGTACTGTCTGCTGTTAAAGGCCTTTCCTGCTCGCTGCAGAAAAACCTTCTCCTCAGAAAACCCACTAGAGGCCACGGCCACCAGGACCGCAATGCTGAGCAGACTTGTCATGCCGACAGCAGAGAAGTCTGTGTTTTCACTCTGAAAGGCTAAATAACATAAGAGCTAAAGGTTCAGACTGAAAGCTCTTAAAGGTTCCCTGTTGTTTCTGGTATCAGCATGAATCATTTACAGAGTGACATTACAGAACAGTGTGGGAATAAACAGCTGGTGGTAAAGAAAGAGAAGACACAGGGACTCTGTTATTCACCCTTCAGTTATATTTTGCAGCTCAGCAGTGAATCTTAACAACAACAAAGAAAAAGAAAACGGCCTCCAGGGCTCCTTGACCTGCAGGCTTCCACAAAAACTTTGAAACTGGAAATGAGACAAGAAAAGTAAATAAAGAATGATATGAAAATATTTTAATATAAAAACAGAGAGCAACTCGCATCTTCTTAGATGTTTAACAATGGACCAAAATGAGTTATTTTGTTGCATTTGTTTTACAACATGCCACACAGTACTCTTGGTATCCTTTATTCTTTCGTCTTTGAGCAATGATTTTTCAAATGTCAAACACATTTAAAAGGATGGGACATTAGGGGTAGTTTTCTACAGGTCCTAGGCTATCCATCATTGGACTTTTTAAAAGGTCTAAGTCTCTTCTTGATATTGTTTTTGGTAGGAAGTGGCATCTCTGCTCCAGTGAATGATAGACAGGCACTCACACCTACTGCTACTAATGGAGACCTGGCTCTGCAGTGGTGACAATAATTTTCTGGATCACACTGCTAAGCAGGATTTTATATATATATAAATATATATATAGATAATGTCATTTTAGTCTGTGTAACTCTGATCCAGCACAGAGAAATAGCAAGGTAAATAGTAATTTTTTGTACTGAACCCTCAGGTTCATCAGCAGAGGTGACTGCTGCAAGCCAATGACTCACAGTATTACAATCTGCTAATTTCCCTTGGAAAGAAATCTTTTCTTACCATTGTAAATATAAACTGAATATCTAGGTTCCATTGGAATAAATAAACGTTTTCAGGAATTTTTTTGAATATTTAAGAAGTAAAAACTGGAAATATCTATACAATGTTATCTACAACGTTGTTGACATTAATGATAAAGCTGAAGCTGTGTCTTTATCTAGTAAATTTACCTGTAAAAACATCAGCTTGTAACTTTCTCACAAGCCAGATTATACAATCTGTAGGTTGACATTGAGTTGAAGACTGTTTTATAGATAAAAACAAAAAGCAAGCTTTGATTATAAGCACTGACCTGTTGAGTTTTAGTTCTTTATGTTCAAAATGACTCTCTTTAAGATGGTTATGAAAGGCCATAGGTTTAACAATCCAACAATTCAACATATAAATACGTTCATTTATTTTTACATGTGGCAGAAACTGAATGCACAAATAAAAGTATAATTACAATTACTGAATCTACAATCTTCGACAGTTGATAATATGGATAATAAAAAGTTTTCGAAATCATCTTATTTAAATATAAATTTATCAAATTAATAAGTGTCTTACTAAAACTAATATTGCTGTTGTCATTGTTAGCAGTCTTAGTAGTAGTTGCTGCAGGTAATGGGATACAATAATCATATTACAGCTTGTTCTTCCGTAAAAGAAGGAAAATAAATTCTGAGGTGCAGTACTGGAGGTCTATTAAAATAAGATGAATAAAATAAAAATAAAATAAAACAATAAAGAGACGGGCAGATAGATAGACGGACGGACGGACGGACGGACGGACGGACGGACAGACAGACAGACAGACAGACAGACAGACAGACAGACAGACA